>OY755171.1:9041070-9284697 GCA_963576735.1 Bedellia somnulentella
TTAAAAAACCGTTATTTAATGCCTTTTAATTTGACCCCAAATATTCAAACGTGGCTTTCCTTCTCAGAATCCCCACAATATTAAAATAATTTTTCTTTGTCTATGTCGGTTCTACCATTTTTATTGCGCTAAATCGAAAAAATACAATACTACGCTTAGCTGTGTAGGGTCGGCTTAGAATATCACTACCCCATTCCTTCCGGTGGTGGGTTTACATAAGAGGCGACTAACGGTATTGGGGCTTTAAAGGGATTTTTGGGCGATGCGGTTGGAGATCCATCACCAACAACCTTTATTTTACCATCTGTTCCCAACTAAACTTTCCAAAAGTAGCTGAGGAATTCCAAATTCCTTTGCTCTGGCTACACCTTCTAGGGATTTATAGCCGTGAGTATATGTATGTACAATACGATGGTTAAATACATAGTAGTGAAATTACTGATCACATTCACAAATATTGCGGAGATACATATTTCTTGAAACTTAACTCGAGTTTTTTAAATGGGGTTCACAGTAGTTAAATGAGTACTAATTCTTGAAATTTGTAGGAAGTCTAATTAATCTATAAATATATAATATAATTAACATCTTGGTTATCTCCAAAGCGATCAGAATAGAATCATATTTATTGCCCACCGTTTACCAGCAGTCATTGGCTCAGGACTACCGCATCTAAAATAAATGAGCAGTCATCAGTGGCCAATTTGATCACCAATGTCATTTAGTAATGAAGGCATCCATCAAAGTCGAAAATTTCGGATAAGCTTAATTGAAATTGTGTTTGTTTGTGTATTGACCGAAAAGACTATTGATTTTCAAATTCAGGCCGTAATTCGTGCTGTTATAGTATGAGCATCTGTATACTAAAGTGTTTAGTCAGCATATACAATAATTCAGTAATCATAATTCAGTCCGCCTTCTCTATCGAGAAGCCGGGATTTATTTCACTTTACATCTGACATCCAAGTAGAACACTAGTCCTTTTTTCTCATTTTACTAATTCCATTTTACTATTTCATTTTGTTAATTACTATTTCATTTGATTTCATTTATTAAATCTAGTGTCTATTCAAAAAGTGTTTTTTAAAAGAAGCCCGTCGAAGTCCTTTATAACATTGGTGGCAGCTCAAAGGGATTTGTAAAATCCTCGGATCGCCTCTGGTCCAATTAGAAGAAACTCGAAACTCATCTGCTGGTTGCGAAATGACCAGTAAGACAATCGCCAATCGCCGTTTTCCTGCATTTACAATCGCCGTGTTCCTGTAAGTGAATTTATTTCAATATCCAGTGTAATCGCCAATCGCCGAGTTCCTACATGTCAGTTCATATAGAAATCTGACTCTATCGCCAATCGCCGAGTTCTACGAATCAATTTATATAAATATCTGACTTTGTCGCCATTCGCCGTGTTCCTGATATATGTGTTTTACAGAATTATTGTAGCTGAGTGCAGTGTTTTCTTCAAATGTTTAATTTATATGTGTCGATTTTCATGTTCTAATTTTATCATACTGTTTACCCTTTTCATATACGTGTCGTAATTATTTTCGTAACAATTTATCATAACTATTTTATTAGGCGCAATCCAAGACCATCGCTACAACCGTATCTTATTCCTAGAATCGTATCCGGTCATACCTTATCTTTGTTTACACTAACTCTCGTCGCGCACCTATTCTGTTAAATACCAAGTGTCCATATTCTGTTAAAATTTTAATTTTATTTTTACATAACTTATAAGTCCTGCTATAATTATGTCCGAAATGGATCTAAACATTTTAATTAAATTTATAAACAAATTTGATGGCAATAGAGAAAAACTAACCGCTTTCCTAAACAATTGCCGAAACGCGATAAATCTTGCTTCAGCCTCACAACAAGAAATATTATTGAAATACATATTGAGCCAATTAGAAGGACGTGCAGAAAGCGCGTGCTCAATCCGAGAATTTGACTCCTGGTTTCAATTAGAGGAATTTTTAAAATTACAATTCGGCGAAAAGAAACATTACGCCGCGTTGCTCTTGGATTTACAAGAATGTAGACAGTTAAACAGTGAATCGGTAAACCAGTTTGCACTTCGGGTGGAATCTTGCTTGTCGAAACTTTTAACGGAAATAAATATTTCAATTCCTACCAAGAAAAAAACTGAATTGGCAGGTCGTGTCGCAGCAATGCAAGACCTAGCATTGCACACTTTTGTATGTGGCCTTAAGAGCCAATTATCTACTATAGTTCGGTGCCGTGACCCGGACACTTTGAATGAAGCGATCAATTTTGCTATGTCGGAAGAAAAAATAATGCTTAATTGTATAAAACGCAATTCATCTTCTTCTAATAGTTACAATCAAAACCCAAATCCTCAACGTCAATTATTCCAACAAGAACGCCGGATGAATATTGCTGTACGACCTAATCAAGATCACACATCTACAACTCCTGTTTGTCGCTACTGCAAAAACATTGGTCACACCATTGACGTTTGTAGGAAACGACAGTATAATAACCGTAGATTCCCAAATTCATCTAATAGGGGTAATAGACCCATTAACCATATCCATTCAGAGGAAAATCAACCTCAAACAAATTTAAACGAGGAAGATTTCCCCTCAAGTATCGTGCCGGGAAATCAGTATTGAAAAACGATACGGTTACCCAAATTCCAAAATATCCGCTTCATGATTGTTTCGATAAATTAAAATGTAAAAAAAATACTATTTCCGCACCTACCAAGGTCAATCATTCTACTATTTCGATACCTGAAAAGGTCAATCATCCTACTATTTCCGTACCTACTAAGGTCGACAATTCTACTATTTCGATACCTGAAAAGGTCAATCAACCTACTATTTCCGTACCTACCAAGGTCAATCATTCTACTATTTCGATACCTGAAAAGGTCAATCAACCTACTATATCCGCACCTGAAAAGGTCAATAAAACTTCTATTTCTGAATTTGATAACAAAATTAACCCATTTGAAACATACAATGTCTTTACTAATCCATCTAAAAAGCACTTACCCTTTATAGAAATAAATGCTGACATTGCTTCTAAACCATTGAAAATCTTAATAGACAGTGGCGCAGCTGTGAGTCTCATTCAAATAACTTCTATTGAAAAAATGCCAGATGTATCAAATAAAATCATATCTTTTAGTGGTTTAGGATCAGAAAATCCTATAGAATCTCTAGGAGTTATAAGTCTCAGTTCTGAATACTTTGATCATCCTTTCCATATCTCTCCGTTTCTTAATTTTCCTTACGACGGCATTATAGGTAACGATTTCCTTTCCACTTTAAAGTGTAAAATTGACTATAATGAACACCTTCTTTTAATTAATAACAATAGAATTACTCTTCAATATACTAAACCAGTTTATACTATTCCCCCTCGATCAGAAATGGTTATTGAATGTTCTATCGATAATCCTGAAATAAAAGAAGGATTAATCGTAGACCAAAACCCTATCAACTCTCTATTGATTGCAAAATGCATTGTTAAAGTAAAACCTAATTCCCGAATAAATATTTCTGTTTTAAATACTTCCGAATCTCCGATACAAATTAACTCTGACCTAAAATTAAATATCATTCCATTTCCAGAATCTTCTTCTTGTGAAATATTTCATACATCTTATTGTCATCAAAAATCTTTAAGTGCTATTGATAGAACTAGAGAAGTAATAAATCTTCTACGTGTTTCTCACCTAAATTCTGAAGAATGTAATGCTCTCTATGACCTCTGTTCCACATATTCTGACATTTTTCAACTTCCTAATGATAAATTGACTTGTACTAATGCCATTCAACATGAGATTCCCACAACATCCTCTATTCCGATTAATACCAAGACCTATAGATTTCCAGAAATCCATAAACAAGAAGTTCAACGTCAATTAGATAAAATGTTAAAGGATGGTATTATTAGACCTTCTATTTCACCCTGGTCGTCCCCAATCTGGGTAGTCCCAAAGAAAATTGATGCCTCTGGACAACGTAAGTGGCGTGTAGTCATAGACTACCGCAAATTAAATGACTTAACCATTGGAGATTCATATCCAATTCCAAACATTTCCGAAATCCTCGATCAACTGGGGAAATGTAAATACTTTAGCACATTAGATCTAGCATCAGGCTTTCACCAAATAAAGATGGCAGATAAAGACGCTCCGAAAACCGCTTTTTCAGTCCCTCAGGGCCATTTCGAATTTACACGCATGCCATTTGGTCTAAAAAACGCCCCAGCAACCTTTCAAAGATTAATGAATTCAGCTCTCTCTGGTCTACAAGGCGTTCAATGTTTTGTCTATTTAGATGACATAGTAATATACTCATATGACTTAGAAACTCACATAAATAATCTTTCCAATATCTTTGACAGACTCAGGCACTTCCAACTAAAGCTCCAACCCGATAAATGCGAGTTCCTTCGTAAAGAAGTTTCTTACTTAGGCCATGTAATTACAGACAAGGGTGTTCAGCCTAATCCACAGAAAACCGAAGCAGTTAAGTCTTTTCCAATTCCCAAGTGTCCTAAAGATGTTAAGTCCTTCTTAGGATTAGTCTCGTATTATCGCCGTTTCATTCCAGATCTCTCTAAAATTGCAAAACCTCTTACAAATCTACTCAAAAAGAATGTTGCATTTGATTGGCACCACGAACAACAGTTAGCTTTTGAAAACTTAAAAAATGCTCTTACTTCCGCTCCTATCCTAGCTTATCCTGACTTCACCAAACCATTTATTTTAACCTGTGATGCTTCCAACTACGCCATTTCTGCTATTCTCTCTCAAGGATCAATTGGTAATGATCGTCCCATTTCCTATGCCTCTAGAACCTTAAACAAGGCAGAGTCCAACTATAGCGTGACTGAAAAGGAGTGTTTAGCTATACTATTCGGAACCAAAGTTTTTAGACCCTATATTTATGGGCGGCGCTTCATAATCGTAACAGACCATAGACCGCTTAAATGGCTCTTTAATTGCAAAGACCCTGGATCTAAATTAGTTAGGTGGAGGCTTAAACTCGAAGAGTTCGATTACGAAGTTGAATATAAAAAAGGGAAAGTAAACAGCAATGCTGATGCATTATCACGTTATCCAGTCAATAATTCTGCCTTAATGAATCCTTTACAATCAAAAGAACTAAGCCCTGATCCTGAAGATCTTATTAATCCTGAAGATCTAGGAATTATTCCAGCCGACCCTTTAGATCTCACTTCTGATCTACCATATCTGTCTCCTTCAAGTCCTCATTCAAGTGAAATCAATATTGGTCCTGATGATCCTAATAACATCGAATTACCCGATAACCCTTTTAATCCAAATAACGAAGTAATTTTACAACCTTCTGTTGAATTAAATCCACAACCCTCTACTAGTTCTGCTCCTAATGTCCCCACAGTTGCAAATACTAATAACAATAAGGAATATTCTGATTATCTTAAAAGCTTATCTAATACAAAAGAAAATTTTAACGTCCAAATATTTCAACACAATCAGAATCTACTAAAAACTTCGTGTAAACATATACTTATTCCTGTGTCTATCGATCTAGATGACTCTAACCCTTATTTACAACAAATTTTATCTTCATTAGACGATAATACTGATATCATAAATGAAGAAAGAGAACTGTACACTTTTAAATCTATCTCATTACAAGGAAAAATCTATTATTTAATGTTTACCAAATTATATTACTTTGACAATTCTACTTACCCCGATATATTTAAAACCCTGAAATCTACTAGAGATGAAATTATTCTAATGGGTGATGTCAATGAAATATCTATATCCGACTTCCGTAACCCATTTGATCAAATTTCCTTCACTAAAATATATAGCATGCTCTTGTTTCTTTTTAACAATACTAATATTAAAATAAATATTTACCATGATACTATTATCTATCCAGTTCCAACCGAAATCACAAAGATCTTAAAAGAAAATCACGACATCCCTATGGCCGGACATTTAGGTAACAACAGAATGTTTGATCGGATAAAAGAACGCTACTATTGGAAAAGTATGCGTGTTGATATAGAAAATTATGTAAGGGCTTGCAAATTATGTCAAACTAACAAAGCTTTCCGTAAAACTAATAGGGCCCCTATGCAGATAACTAGCACATCCACCGCACCTTTTGAAAGGATTTCTCTCGATATAGTAGGTCCCTTACCCGAATCTGGGCAAGCTAAATTAAAATATATCCTAACTCTGCAAGACGATTTAACCAAATATTCTATAGCCTATCCAATACGGACTGCAACAGCAGAAGAAACAAGTGAATGCCTTGTTCATTTTATATCTCTCTTTGGCATCCCAAAAATGATCCTTACTGATCAAGGAACCAATTTTACCGCTGAATTATTCAAAACCACATGTTCATTCTTAAAAATAAAACAGTTATGGTCTTCACCCTATCACCCGCAAACGCAAGGAGCTCTAGAACGAAGTCACTCCACTCTGAAGGAATACCTAAAATCATTCACTAACGAACATCAAGACAATTGGCCTCGATATGTTTATACAGCCATGCTTACATACAATACAACAATACATACTACAACTAGATTCTCACCATATG
Organism: Bedellia somnulentella; assembly: GCA_963576735.1. Taxonomy (NCBI): domain Eukaryota; kingdom Metazoa; phylum Arthropoda; class Insecta; order Lepidoptera; family Bedelliidae; genus Bedellia; species Bedellia somnulentella. The sequence continues at coordinate 9,047,661 of OY755171.1, forward strand.
AACTTATATTCGGTCACAAGCCTTTTATTCCAGATTCCGTTTTTGAATTACGTAGTGGTACAACTTATCCTGAATATATAAAGATGCTTTGCCATCGTCTTAAAATATCCCGTGATAAAGCTATAGAATATACTAATGCTTCCAAAGAAAGATCAAAAGCTTATTATGATCGATTTACTCGCGGAGTCCAATATAAAGTAGGCGAATTTGTATATATAAAAAATCATGTTAGATTAAGAAAAGCTTTATCCCCATTATGGAAAGGTCCCTATAAGATAATTAAAGTTCATCCTAATAATACTGTTTCGCTTTTAATAAATCGTCGTCATGTAAAACACCACTTTGACCAAATCAAACCAGCACATGACGTCACTTAGTTATTAATATAGTTTTTAGTCTTAAGTTCATAATTCATAGTTCATATATTTTTATACCATAGTTAGAAATAAATTCATATTCCAGATTAATCTTCAATGATTCTGCTGCAAGTAACAATAATTTCATTCAGTACATCACTAAGAGTCCTGGTATACTTTTTGACCCTTTCGGAACGATGAAAATCATAAATGACCAGTTTCATGTTGTGATACCTGTAGATGTGTCTTCTTTTAAGGGAACTATAGACAATGTTAATCATGCGTTTACCAATATCCGTAGTCAGTGTCGGGAAAACCAAGAAGTCACTAATTGTCAAAACCTATTACAACCTTTAGAGTCTCTTCAAAAAGATATCATCCGTGACTTTCAATCCATTTCTCATATTGTTTCAAAAGACATTTCTAAAAGATCTGCTTGGTTTTCTGGTATCGGTGTAATTTTTAAACATATATTTGGAACATTAGATGAAGATGATGCAATTAATTATGAAAAAGCTATTCAACAACTGTACAATAACGATAAAATACTAAAAGATTCTGTAACTAAAAACATTTTAGTATCTCATACAGCTATATCTAATATAAATAAAACTCTGATCGACATTAATGTTAACCAAGAAAAATTGAACTATGCCATTGAAATATTGAAAGAAACTGTAAATAATATTTCAACAAAAATCTATGTAAATAATTTTAATACTAAACTTGACCATGTTTTAAATATTTTAGAATCTCACCTTTTTAAATTTAGCATTTAAAATTGAAGACATCCTCAATTCGATTCTTTTTGTAAAAAGTAACACTCTTCATCCTTCTATTATATCCCCAACACAATTATATAATGACATTGTAAATAATTTTAAATTAATACCGAAAAATAAAGATTTACCTGTTAATTTAGAATTAAGAAATATTCATACATTAATTAATGTTGCAGATTTAGTATGCTATTATATGAATGATAGATTAGTTTTCGTTATTAAAATACCCTTAGTAGATATTTTAGAATATAATATGTATAACAACATTCCTTTGCCTACTCCTTACGGCAATTTAAGTTCTAATTCTTTTATTACGATTTTACCTAGTGATAAGATACTAGCTTTAAGTAAAGATAAGTCCTCTTATGCACTTTTAAATTCTGTTTATAATTGTAAGAAAATATTTAAAGAAACATATTTGTGTGATATATCGGATATTTATACTTCATCCAATAATCCGTCTTGTGAGACGGAATTAGTTACAAAGGCTATGTATTCATTACCTAAATATTGTCAGTATAGATATCTTCACGGTGACATAGACATTTGGCATAGACTGCATAACAATAACTGGGTATTTGTTCAATCAAACCCATCCAAAATTTCTTTTGAATGTGAAACTTATCAATCTGTAGAAATAATTAATTCAGGTACAGGTATATTGAATTTACCTGCGAATTGTATCGCTTATCACCGAAATAATAAATTAATGTCAAAATCTAATCCAAAATTAAATGTACCGCTAATAACTTCTAATTTTAACATCATTAATGATAGTTGTTGTAACTTTGAGCAATTTAAAAAATTAAATTTACCTTCTTTTACTTTAAAGTCAATCAATTTAGATTATTTGAAAAATGAAAAACTTGTAACCGATCAAATTGTAAATGATCTAAAAAATGTAAATACAACTAATAATTTGATTAATCATGTTAGTTTTCCTATTTTAAGTGTTTTATCGATAATCTTATGTCTTATTCTCTTTATTTTGTATTTTTGGAAAAAGGACAAGTTTTCTAACATTTGCAATAAAAGTATAATTAAAACAGAAATTAATCTTGAAGAAGTAACTAATGATAATGACTTTGAACCACAACCCCGATTAAGAATTAATTAATTAATATTTGTTTTCTTTTCGAAACTTATTTTTCCTATAAGTTTCCTTTTAACAGGGGGGCTGTTATAGTATGAGCATCTGTATACTAAAGTGTTTAGTCAGCATATACAATAATTCAGTAATCATAATTCAGTCCGCCTTCTCTATCGAGAAGCCGGGATTTATTTCACTTTACATCTGACATCCAAGTAGAACACTAGTCCTTTTTTCTCATTTTACTAATTCCATTTTACTATTTCATTTTGTTAATTACTATTTCATTTGATTTCATTTATTAAATCTAGTGTCTATTCAAAAAGTGTTTTTTAAAAGAAGCCCGTCGAAGTCCTTTATAACAGTGCGCTCAATAATAAAACAGGTACTTAACTCACTGAAGTATAAAATTTAGAACAAACCGATGAACTATGAAACTGTTGAAGGTCTTACGGCCTAAAACGACATTCATCCGACATTCACCCTTGTCTAAATGTCGAAGTTGACAAATATTTTGTAAACTTTTGAAGGCTTACGATTTTGTTGTCTGGTATTATTTGTAATTTGTTCTCAACAAAGATTTATTAAATTAATCGAGATCAGATGTTAGAAAAAATTAGATTTCGAAGATATGCCATTTTATTGTATTATCACGATTTTGCATACTTATAGGCCGAAAAGCGGGTAATAATTTCTGACTTTAATTGTACTACTGTTGCCTAGTCAAAGCCTCCTTTCCGTTAAGAACCCTTGGTCCCTTGGAACCCTTGGTGAATCACGTTCTTAAGTTTTTTTTTTGTTTATGCCGTTAGCACAATTTATTGGAGGAAAAAAATGAGAACCACTATACTACTAAAAGTAATTCAGTGGTCATTTAGTTACCGCAAGCTTCCCCTGATGAGCACTTATACTCACACATATTTGTATATTTACACGTAAAGCAAAACTGTTTGCTGCTTCAAATTGTATTCTAACATGTTTTCATATTAATTTTGATTTAAAAACTTGGATAATGTATGTATGTATGTATCGTTCTGTCGCATTGAAATCTTAACAACTGAATGAGATAAAACACTTAACCTAGTTACTCCTACCTGGTGTCTTGACTACGCTGAATTTTGAATAAAAACCCGCAAATTAAAATTGATAAACATGATCTATGATTGTTAGTACTCGTCTCATTTCGTTCTCATTATTCAAGTTTAGCTGCGTGAAGAAGTTTAAACAATTATTTTCTTTTTTTTTGTATTTTCGTAAATATAAAGTGTTGAGTGATAATGATAACTGTTCATTATGACATCACACAAGTAATTTTATTTTATATATTTTGTTCTGGTACCTATTCATTTATGGTAGAAATTATAACCATGTGAATATAAGCAATAAAATTAACCTAGTTTTAGATTCTTGTATTAAATTTCTACCTTATATTTATGAACATGCATCAGAGGTGCAGTAACACCTGGTAGGAGTGTGGGCCACTTGAAGATCAAATACCCTTTTTCCGAAGAGCATTTCTATTTTACAGCATCAAAACGCAAACGCCGCCGCCGTTACCGATGAAGATTCATGTTTCTGCAAGAACACTATGGCGTTGGGGAGGCAATGGTGCTCTACTTGATGGCCACAGCTGTAAACAATTTATTCGAGGCAGATTCATACGATAAGGGCACCAATTTTGGGTTTATGCTACAAGATTGGGCTATGTACTGTGCTTCGATCCGCTCAAGGGCACTCAGCTAGATTACCACGGGCATATAAACAACGTGGCCTGGGATGGAGTGTAATAATGGAATTCACGGATGTGTGCGAGAGGACAAGCAGGATCGATGGAGACTTTCGACATATCATTTGTAATGACGTATTCAAGGCCTGCACAAAAATCCATCTTATTGGGAATCTATGCAAACTGGAATCATAATTTAGACTATTTTGACTGGACTAATAATGCAAAAGTTTATCTCATTCACCCATTATAAAAAAATATGAGAATTCGGGTGGATTCGATCATTTTGATCAAAACATCGGTTCATCAAAACACCACAATGCGTGGAAAAAAATGGTACTTTCCTTTAATTGCACATTGTTTAGACATATCACTCAATATTGCATGGCAGCTGAACAAGAATGACAAACAGGAGTTATATCAGCTTTCTTTTCATAGATCTGGGCCAAAAAGTTGGCTTGAAACCAACAAGAGTGCGGCAAAACGTGGTCCATCTCGTACCTCCGCCAGTCATGGAGCAACTTCAATGTTGACAGGAGAGATCACATCGTTGAGTTTAAAGATACCCATTAGTTAACATGCAAACATTGCAGAACCAAAACTAGTTTCAACATCAAAGAAAATGCTTAGCATGCTAAATAAAAAACACGAATCTACCACCTTTGATGTAAGCTATTAGAAATAATATAAGTAAAAGGTTTACTATAGTTTGCTTTGTTTAATTGAGTATATAGTTTTCCTGAACTTACCCTATCAGATATAGTAGTGTATAATCCTACCAGGTGTTGTGCCACCGACCATTTTCCGGATTTCCCAGAATAGCCAATTTTTTTTCATTATTTTTCCAATGATATTTAGCATACAAACGACAAAATATTAGAAAATTACGATGATCTGAGATGTAAAATAGTTTCAGCATACAAACGACAAAATATTAGAAAATTACGATGATCTGAGATGTAAAATAGTTTCAGAAGTATCTGGGTTAAGTCGTTCTCAGCTTGAATAGTCAATTCAGAAATCGGGCGTAAGGCTTATAAGCGAAATATAAACATGGCAGATAATTTTTAACCCAATTCTAAAATACCTAATAACTACTTACTACTAAGAATAATGTGCGACTAAATTCAAGGTAAAATATTATTGCCGTATTACTAAAACTTACTCAAGTAAACCAGGCACATACTGGCGATGTCGCTTTTATAGCGTGTCTGCCGAAGTTCAACCTTGACTGTTTTAACTTTTCCCCTCACGTCCTTACTCAAAATTCTAGTAGATTTGATCGTGTTATCATGTAAGTCTCGCAAAACAAATGAGCATTACTGAACCAAAAAATTCCCTTCTCCCAAAACTTTACTCCAATATATATCCATCCCTTTTCTACTTACAAAAAGCGTCAGCAGTGACAGAGATAAGGGATTGTTTTGCTTTTTTTCGATGTATTCTGATTCTGATTGAAGCTCAGGTGAAAATTGTGAGAGGGCGTGTATGTGTGTGTTTGTACTTACATTGATGTTGTGCACAGAATACCAACTAGGTCACACCACAATTTGTGGAAATGAATAATTTTCATTCATTCTCTTTTCAGCGGATCTCTCCGGATTGTTTTGTTATGCAGCTTTCAAGTGAGATGAGGTCAGAATTATACATTGAACATTGAATAAAATTAATTAAAATATATGTTACATATATAATAATATGCAAAATATTTGATTGCGTAAAGGCTACATGTTTTAAGTACTTAAAGAGTGAAAATATGCAATCCGTATGTCAAAAATATTACACTTTCTTCCTAGCTATTAAAGTGCTTAATCGGTTGAATGCCACAAAAAATAATGAAACCAACACAACATCGTACGTAGACTTTACGTAATAAGTCGCTTACTCTTGGGTATAGAAAATTGTGAATTACGATTAGTATAAAAATACGCAGTTAATATTTTTATCCTTGATTAAAATGTCTCTAACGTATAAATTCAAAAAAGTGAAATTCTAAAACCTTACTTATTATACGTAAAACTAACATGTTAAGGAAGTTAATTTGCTGCAAAACCCTATTTTATGGGTGGTCTAACGTGACACGCTCGTGTTCTTATTTTTCACCTCGAACTACCAGCTTTTATTTTCGAATGCGAGTATATAAAATATTATTATTTTTTATTCCACTAAAGTAGCTTGCAATATTTTTTATTTAAGTATGAATTTTTCGTAAACAAGAATTTGCAGGTATAGTTAATTATTATTAAGGCTTAGAATTTAAAAACTATACCTATGAGCGCAATTATAGGTATAGTTTTTAAAACTAACGCAGTTATGTTTTTTTACTATTGCAGATTTTGAACTCTGTTATATTCCAGATCACAATTTACCTAATAAGTTGTTTAAACCGAAACCTTACTAATAATACATTCCGAAATCTACTCAAATATTCGAAAGAAGATCACTAAATTAACGAACGTATTTGGCTTGTACCCCATTAGTTTTCTAAGTTGGCAAATAACGGACTCTATTTATTTTGCCCAAGTCCGTCCAGCCGAGTGTGTTCAATAATTTAGTTGGGTAATTCGAAGGAGAGCGTGCTCGAAGCATTTATTATTCAACATACTGACCCCAAATTTGCGGAACTCTGGTATAAATTGGTCTTATAGTTGCTTCTTTCAGTTGATTTCATCGGTGCATTGATTTGTTTGCTCGAATCTATTGTTGTGTGTGTTTATTTATTCATACAGCTGAGTGGTTAATGATTTTAGCTCTAGTATTAAATACGAAAGCGTCTTACAATAGTTAGGGTAAATTTTAGTCTATGTGAGTGAGGATGGATGAATGTGAATTGGTGAAAGTGATTTGTATGTGAATGGTAATTTAAGTAAAGTAACCACGAAGGACACTTATCTATACATACATATACATCATTACAATAAATCTGTAGAGAGGTCAATTCTGTACATGAAATATATTTTCAAAATAACTATTAGGGGGTGATTAGTGATCGATACTGATGCCGAAAATGCAATAAGTTAAATTTTTGTCTGTCTGTCTGTCGGTTTGTATGTTCCTTATGGAAACAAAAACTACTCGACGAATTTTAAAAAAACTTGGTAGGATTATTTTTCATACTCCTGGGCAGGTTATAGTATACTTTTCAGCAGAGTACTGAAGGGGAATTTTGGAAAACGGGAGAAGTTACTCCATTTTTTAAGCTTCCGTCGCGTGTGCAGCCTTAATGGTTAAAGTTACATAAAAATCATGTACGACGGAAATATTCTACATACAATTGTCTAAAAAATATCCCGGAACAGCGTATGTCTATCTTATATGGTTGACTCACAATAACACGTGTAACTCCTGATAGCTTATCAGCATTCTGATGATATTTGTTTACACTTACATTTATAATACTCTCACTCATCCCTAATTTAAAAAAGTTAATTATTACCTATTCACTAAAAAAAGAATCATAGAAATCGGTATAAAAACACCAAAATCATATATAAAAAATAATAGTAGCACGCGACCAAACCAAATCCTTACTAATTTACATATTACATACAAGATGGCGCCAGTAGTTGCATCTTACATCGCGGTATGGTTTCTTTTTTAGATTGTTATAAATACTTCATAGCGTTTTACTCAACTTCAACGCAACCAACTCAACCTGAAAATTTTCTTGTATTCGGAGATACTGCACTGTTCATAAAAGCGCTTTAAAAATCACAAATTAACACTATTTAGGAGTGCTATAAGTTGTGATCAAGGCGCTAAATTTCAAAGCTAAATTTTAAAGCTTGAGCAGTGATTGAAAAAACATCAGATATTTTTATTAAACGGTTTTATTTAGCTCAGTCCGTTTGTTTTATTTATTCCTGGGTCAAATTTAGTCATTCAAATTTCACCCTCTTCCTATAAACCGATTAATCTGAAATTTTGTATACACTTTGGATTTTGGTGACAATACAATTTAATTATATTTATTATCATTATAAATTCAAGATAGCCGCCGCTACAAAATGGCGGATAATTTAGGTTTTATTTATCCCATCAATATGGGTATCAAATGAAAGGGCTCAACAAGCAAAATACAATATACTATAAAAAAATGAAATCCGAGATGGCGGCCGCTACAAAATGGCGGATAACGTAGGTTTTATCAATCCCATCAATATGGGTATCAAATGAATGTGCTCAACCAGTAGAATACAATGTACTATATAAAATTATAATCCAAGATGGCGGCCTCTACAAAATGGCGGAAAACTTAGGTTTTATATCAATCCCATCAAAATGGGTATCAAATGAAAGGTCTCAACAAGTAGAATACAATTTACTATGCAAAATTAAAATCTAAGATGGTCGCCAAACAGTGCACTATACAAAATCAATATTTAAGATGGGCGCAGCCACTAAATGGCATATAATAATAAGATTTAAATTTAGAAATTGGATCTGTAATTTATTTAGGTATCTGATTAATTAGGATATATATAATTTTTTATTATTCGTGACAAAACGTGACGTAAAAGCGTATATAATTTTTTTTTATTATTAGCGACATGATAGTCCAGTGGGTAGAACACCCGCCCGAAAACATAAGGGCGTGAGTTCCAATCCTGGGACGGGCCTACACCAATTTGTCTTTTCTAAAGTCATATGTGTGGTTAATTTATCATGGTTGCTAACGGTGAGGGAAAACATCATGAGGAAACCCACATGGCTGAGTTGTACTTAGTCATGTGACAGTGTATTCGTTCAAAACGGCGATAGGCCTGCCCCCTATCACGTGAGTACACTGTCTAAGCAAAACGTGGGTACCTTCTCTGGAAACTAGATGGCGCTTGCCATGTGAGTTCAGGAGTATTGGTACCTCTGCCAACCCCTTCGGGGATAAACGGCGTGAACGTTTATGTTATGTTTATGTTATGTTAATTATTCGTCGAACTCAAATGTATGCAACAGATGTACCTGCCGTCCGAATTGATTTCGCAAGAGACGGAGTACATCTTATACACCCGAAAGCCATACAGTTTCCAGCTAAGTACAATTACGGGACAGCTGAAAGAAGAATTTTGCCTTTAATACTATCATGGGCTTCTACAATACATAAAATGCAGGGCAGCACTGTGGATTACGCAGTCGTATACTTAGGTGCGAAACTGTTTGAAGAAGGTCAAGCCTAAGGGGCTCTTAGTAGAGTCAGATCTTTGCAGGGACTACGTATAGAGGAGTTGGACTGCAATAAACTAACTAACTAACTAAAAACTAGAAAATAAAAATAGGAAAAAAAACTTTTTAAGTTAAACGGTTTTATTATTAACATACAGAGCAATGTTTAAGATAAATGTACTAAAAACCTAAAAATAATAATAAAATAGATACAGTCGTGGGAATTATAAACATGCATAGACTAGACTAAAATAAAACCGTGGGGCACGTCAATTGTCTACAAATTATCGACTTAATGTGCGATAAAAGAAACGTTTAATTCGTCGTTGGGCAGTTGGCCCGCAGACGGTGAGGAAATTACTTACTATTTTCTTGCTCATGAAAATTCCAATAGTCATACACTCCATGTAAATAAAAGAGATGTTTCAACTAGTTTCTCGTTGGAAATTTACACTGCTGGCTGGCGATGAATCGGTTCACTGCTCGCAGTTTGTCTTTAATCGACAAAACATATGATAAAAGTACTACTCGCTCAACTGCCCTATTTATCACATGTCCATCGTTGTCGGTTGAACAACTGCCCAATTATAGTGTAACATTACAAAACAAACATTTTAATCAAGGATTGTAGACAATTGACGTGCCCCACGGTTTTATTTTAGTCTAGTCTATGCATGTTTATAATTCCCACGACTGTATCTATTTTATTATTATTTTTAGGTTTTTAGTACATTTATCTTAAACATTGCTCTGTATGTTAATAATAAAACCGTTTAACTTAAAAAGTTTTTTACCTATTTTTATTTAAAACTATGAAATACGGCGTGAACGTTTGAGTTTTTGAGTTTTGATATGAAGGTAGGTACATTATCGGTGACTATTACATTAAGTGTTTTTGTTTTGTTAATCGAAATAAGTAATATTTGGGGTAAATGCCCCTCAGTTAGCAATACCAATTTGTTATAAATGCATTGTTGAATCAGTTGACAGAGTTGCGTGAAAGTGATTATGGACTAAGAATGGGTGGATTCATCATTAAATGCCTCTTGTATGCTGACGATCAAGTGCTACTTGCATCATCGGCAGAAGAGTTGCAAGAGATGATGAATATTGTATGTGAGTCTTTTGTAAGAAAGGGAATGAGGGTGAATGTGGATAAGACCAAAACGATGGTTTTTGAGAGTCAGGCAGATGTGACAGAATGCGTGATTGCGATTGATGGTAAGGATGTGGAACAGGTGAAGGAGTTTGTATATCTGGGAAGTTTGTTTACAAGGGATGGAAAATGTGATGAAGACATTGAAAGAAGAGTGAAAAAGGGTAATGCGGTAAATGGAGCAATGAATAGCCTAATGATCAGTCAGTCGGTGTCTGAAAAGGCCCGAATGGCTGTGCATGATGCTGTTCTTGTTCCTACGCTTATGTATGGAAGCGAATGTTGGGTGTGGCAGAAGAAGCATGAGAGCAGAGTGAATGCAGTAGAGATGAGGTCCCTCAGAAAAAATTGTAATGTTAGATTGTGTGACCGAGTGAGAAATAGTGTTATTCGTGAAAAGTGTGGTGTGAAAGATGATATTGTAAGAAAGATAGAAAAAGGAATGTTGAGATGGTTTGGGCACATAGAGAGGATGGATGATAGAAAATTGGTAAAAGCGATCTATAGAGCTAGTGTGGATGGTAATGTTAGTAGAGGACGACCACGGAAAACACACTTGGACCAAATTGAGAGTGTGCTCAAAAAGGCTGGCGTCCGAAGTATGAAGAATAAAAGAGCATGTATGAAAAGATTGATGGATGTAAACGAAGCTAGAGAGGTTTGTCAGGATCGTACGAAGTGGCGATCGATAGTCTCTGCCTACCCCAATGGGAATTAATGGCGTGAGTATATGTATGTATGTATGTTGAATCAATTTATTTCTTTTGTTAGTTATCAACATTGTAAAAGAACTTAAGCAAAACTTTAAGCAAGTGATCAAACAAGGAAGTTAAATGAAAATTAAAAACGAAATTGGTTTAAACGAGGAACCAAGACAGGGCTTAAAAATAAACTGTCCTCGTTATCTGGGATTTGAAACTGTGGATAAAAACCTAAAAACCTACTTTGTTACTTTTTTTATTAACACTTTTTTGTATAAATTGAACTTATTGATCCATTTTTGTTATGGAATATTATTCATAATTTTAATTTTAGCGCTAATCTATATATATAAAAGAAAGTGGTGTTAGTTACACTATTTATAACTCAATAAGGGGTGAACCGATCTGGCTGAAAATTGTTGAAGAGGTAGCTTAGAACCAGGAAAAGGACAAAGGATATATATCATCACGCTAAATATCGTAGGGGGTAACCAGTAAAAAACATTCAGCACCATCCGTGCGAAGCCGGGGCGGACCACTAGTTTAAGATAAATTTGCTATATAACATAAAAGCACGATTTAATATTTATTACCTTTCTGGATAACTTTTACTGTTTTGTAAGGATAAAATTTGAATAATATGGAATAAATAATACACAATATACACAACAATCTTTTTATTCCATTATTTTGCACATTAAAAGTCTTTTACTGGATCTTATCCGATAACGGCAATATGAACAGCAATATTTATAATTAATATAATACATAAGAAAATTATTCAATGAATGAAACCTTAAACACTTAATATTTATGTACAGTGAAAACCTTAAAAAAAATTCAAAGTAGAAAGAACAAAATCATATTTTGGATTTAAACAAATAAAATTGGAATCGTTTAAATATTATTTAAAATAAAATCAGCATTATCCTATAATAAAATCAATATACCCTGTGTTGTAAGAGACAATAGCTCTAAATCTCAATTTTCGCGCTAAGTTACATTAAAAACAATTATTTATAAAGTATTGAAATATAACGTTTTAATTAAAATAGGCATCATACTAAACTATCTGTAATAAAACAATGCTGTTATAAATTAACTCACGCCTATGTATTGTTTAAATAGGCCGAAACTCCGTGACGCAATTGAAAACATAAATAAGAAAATTCAGAATAGGCTTTCTGGCAACTGTTTTCTAACAAAAATTTTCAATATCATATCTGATACCTTACCTTAGCACTACCCCATTTCTTCCGGTGGGTGTACGTAAGAGGCGACTAACGGTATTGGGGCTTTTGAGGGATTTTTGGGCGATGCGGTTGGAGACCCATCACCAACAACCTTTATTTCACCATCTTTTCCCCACGCAAATTCCAAAGGTGGCTGAGGAATGTCTTATTTCCTAGCTCTGGCTACCCCTTCAAGGGATTTATAGCCATGAGTATATGTATGTATGTATGTAAGAAATTCAATATAATGTTAATGTAGCTCTAGCTATTTATTCTCTCAGTTTTAGACTGATAATATGTGAGTTTATGTGTAGTTGTTTTAGACTGATTATATGTGAGTATATGTATAGTTGTTTTAGACTGATTTGAGTCCCACGTTAAAATGTATCTCTTAACTGAGGACGGTTTAAAACCACGTTTTACTAGCAGAATATTTAGCAAAGTAATAACGTATTAAAAAAACAATAATTTTGCGTATATTATTTAAAATTATTAAGTCAGTTAAATAAAAAATCCTATTGAAATTATTATCACTCAGTTGTTGGACATTGCAATAACCATTCACGAACTGTTTTAAAATGATAAATTTCCAAAATAAATAAAATGTTACATTACTCTGTCATGTTCATAATCCATTTTTGAAGGGCCCAATCTTATATCTTATTAATTAAAAACGTAATTACTAGCTTGAAACGTTATTATGGCTATAGAAAAATGGCAATATTTCTGTCACAATACTGAGATAAAAAAAACCAACAGCGCAGACATAAAGCTATATTATTTTATATGAAATGTTTCTTTTCTTTGTTTTTTTTAATTTAATAAAATAACGTCGTTTGAATTAAAATATAGTTTTATGTTCGTGTTTACAGGGTTTAAAATTTATTTTAAAATACTGAAATTATAATACAATACTGAAATGGCTTACAATTTAAAGACGTGAATAAATGTTTAGTGAGTTTTTACGTATTTTATAACACGTATTTTACACCAATATCAATTGAATTAAGTTTATATTTACACTCATAGCTCGGATCAAGAATAATATGATACAATTACATTATGTTGAGAATACATCAAATATTTTGCTAGGCGTTTGTGATTTATTATTACATGAAAATATATTAATTTATACTACACATTATATCAAATACTTACATTCTTATGATTAAATCACCTCGTTCGTTTCGAAAAAATGCATTTTAAATGTACAAATATTGATTTTATTTAGATTTGTTCTAATAAAAACAGAAACAAAAACTTAGAATAATGTATTTTTTTTTTCTAAAGGAAAATTCAAGAAATAAAAAAAAACTTATTAATGACAAGCTACTTAAAAAGATACATTAAAAAATAAAAATAAACTGTCATATCACTATAATTATCTTGTGTAAGTTAAAAAATAAACATTATAAGACTAATTATAATAGGTTTTTTTCCATTTTCAAATGAAATGAAACAGTCAGTTCTTTTTATAAATTACTTTGGAGAATTGACTAGACATAACTCTCTTCATTAGATGTATTGATCTTTTTCGATGATTTCGTGATTATCTGCAAAAAATTAAAATAAAATGTACACAATACATATTTACTCTAAAAAAACAGGACTAATGCAAGTTATTATTTAAACAAACGGGGGCAACTCTTTTCAAAGTTGAATAATGTTATACGAGTATATCACAAGTTTTGTTTGTTTAAGGAAAACAAACATTTATAGCAAGATAGAATTCTGGTACACGAATGATTAAATCTTCAGTTGCGCTTTTTTTACACCTTAAATTACACATTTAAGGACACTACTCCTGACATAATGAAGCTTAAAAACAAGTTACGGTTGCCGCATACATACATACACATACTTACGGCTGTAAATCCCAGAAAAGGGTAGCCAGATCTTCGAAATTAAATTCGTCAGCTACTTTTGGAAATTAAGTCACCTCTTAGAACACTAATACCTTACGACCTATTTTAAGCCGACACTATATACCGGATAGTAAGCACCGAATACACTGCGGTGAAATGTATGGCCATACATACATATAATCTCGGCTATAAATCGGACACTGATATAAATGCTGAAGCTCTGGCTACCCCTTTTTATATTTATATGTGTTAGCTGTGAAAATTAATATGTATGAATGTTCTGCTAATAAAGGAATAAACAGATTCAGTTTTATCAACCAAATAAAAATATTACTAATCTATCAAGGAAAGAAAAATTTCGACACCGACACGACTTAAAAATTTCTTCAGAAAATATAGGTACATGAAAGATGTTTACAAGATAATTTGTTTCCATTGCTATGTTTTGCCTTTGATGACGTCTGAAGTTTAGTAATGTTTGTTTTACTTAGCACAATATTATTTAAATTTGTGAATTACAAATCATAATTTGTTTATTTTCAAATGATATAAATAAATACTTCAACTCGCAACATTCCGGTTCAGGTCCTGCTAATGTCAAAATTTAAGTAAAATAATCCCTACATGAGATTTCATGCACAACAAAGTCTAATTAAAAAAATTAAAGTATGTATAGAAAGAAAGAGAAAGAAAGAGAGACATTTATTCGCTGCACAGATGAGCAAGAGACATACAGTTAAACATAAAAAGAAAAATAGAAGCATTGACACAAACAACATTGGAAAAAAAACATGAAAAAATGTATAATAATAATAGAAAATGAACGTATTACAGAGCAAAGATAGAAAATAAAAAACATCTTTTTTTAAAATAACAACATAAATTGTATGACTTACCGTTAAATATAATTACGTTAAAATAACTAATCCTATGGCTAGCAGTAGCACGTATGTGGTTTCTCTCGACAAACTATAACCTGGAAAAAAAATAAAGTATGAGTGCGTGTTATTTCATTTAACACAATATTCAGCAATATGCCAATCAGTCAAAAAATTAGATTGGCTAAATATGTGTAAGTTTATAGTATAGTACATACGTACACACATATACTCACGGCCATATTCCAACAAAGGATAGCCAGTGCTTCAGAGCCAGAAACTCTTCCGCCAATTTTGGAAGTTGATATACGACAAGTAGTTGCTGATGGGTCTCTAACCGCATCACCCAAAAACCACTTAAAAAGCCCCATACCCCTTAGTCGCCTCTTACGACACCGATGCACCCACGATAGAAAGGGGTAGTGAAATTTTAAGCCGGCACTAATCGGCAATAGTATAGCAGTATAAGAAAAAAAATTACAACTTAAATATAAATTGATTGATTATTATTATTTATAACTGATTAAAAAAAGTTACCACTAGATCCTACAGCAGCTGCAAGTTGCATATCGGCTGCCGTTGGCATTTCCGGAGTAGTGCTTATTGGACCTGAAACAAAAAAAAAACTAACATTGACCAACCCAGCTAACACGAGCGACCTTATAACTAGATGAGGCATGGTATAAAACAACCACCTCTTTCGCAATTACATAGTATCGTATATTTATATCTCATTCTAACCGATAGATTAACAATAAAATAAAGGTCGTGCTAGGCTTCAAGGTTAAGCTTTGTATGGGTAGAATAACATATACCTACTATTTACGTTATAAATTTGGGAAATACTCTGTACAGCAGGGCAAACACGAGCACTATTTTATCGACACGATAACGGTTAGAATGAGATGGCAGTATACGATAATAAGTAAGTGCGTAAGAGATGGCTGCTTTATCCCATGCGATAACTAGTGTAAACACGGCTCGTGCTTCCGCTCCCTTTATTTATCAAAGCATAATTTTGAGGCGGTTGAGAAAATATGAAGGTCTAAAGATTTAGATACCCTTGTTTGAAAACTATATTCGGAAGTGTATGTATTTACCTATATTAATATTTGTTAAATTAAATTATATATAATATATACTTAAGGATGATGAGAATAGGATATAGTATAAAAAATATTATCAAGACAACTTTACCTGCTTTTAGGGCAGGGTAGGCTTATGAACAGACTAACCTTAAAAACTTCGATTATATGAAGTCTATGGCATGTGCCAAACACATAAGTAAATACCGAAGGGGTTGGCAGAGGTACAAATACTTCTGAACATCACTTGACATTGTTTTTTGTTTGGACAGTGTGATCACGTGATAGGGAGCAGGCCTATCGCCGTTTTGTACGAAGACGCTTTCACATGACAAAGTACAAATAAGCCTTGTGGGTTTCCTGACGATGTTTTCCCACACTGTTAACAACAATACATTAATCACACATTTTAAGTTTTAGAAAAGATAAAGTGATGTAGGCCCGGCCCGGGATTTAAACCTTCATTGTCTACACGATAAGTGCTACGCTCTCTCGCCACTACGCTATCATTCACGGCTTCTTGGTTCTCTGAATAAGCAGCATAAACAATTTTTATATTAACGTCCAACATGAACAATACACAATATGAAGTTAGGAACATAAATCAATGAGCAACTATAACAAGATCCCGAAGGTGTTAATACTAATTGAGTTCCGGCAACAATAACTCCGAACAAAATAAGAGAACTTTACTTTTGTCTTATTGTTATTGCTAGCCCTATTTATTGCCGTAGCTTATTATCTTGTGATTTATTATTTTATATTTTTATGATTCAATTAAATAAGGTTATTCCGTAGGAGCTTTTATTTGGAATATAGTAATAAATCTAATGTAAATGTAATTGCCGTGTAGTGCCGGCTTAGAATGTCACTACCCTTTTCTGCCCACGGGTGTTGTAAGAGGCGACTAAGAGTAATGGGCTTTTTTAAGAGACCTATCACTAACGATGCTTTATTTCGGTCATCTTGTGTCCTATCAACTTCCAAATGTCGTGCCGTGAATATATGTATGTATGTAATAAACCTAGTTATGTGTACGAAAGGTTACAAGGAAACCTTGGCTGTTCAGTGGTAAAAACTTGCCTCTATGGCGGGGATGTGCGTTTTAGTCCTGAGTCAGGCTGTGCCATATGTACCGTTTATTTATAAAAAAAAATAACGGTGAAAATAAACAGCAAGTTGAAACCAACTTGTATGAATCGTAGAATAGAATAGAAAACTCTTTATTGTACATCACAGATAGAAACATGTTATACATATCTTAACGCAATCTCTTCCAGACAACCTTTGAATGGTGAGATCAGTACGTTAATAAAAACAGTAGGGAGATGTACAAGACATAATGGAATGGGAGTAGCAACTATTTTACATTAAACAAAAACTTTACAACTAAACTTATTTCTAGTGAAGAATTTATTAATTACTAGTGGATCGTCCCAGCTTCGCACGGGTAGCGTTGTTTTTTTAAATATCTGAGGTTTCTTTCTTCAGTCCCTGCTTAAGCATTGTGAAATTCAGTGCAATGTTTTCAATTTATTAAATTTATAGCACTCCCTAAACTGTGTAGTTTGGTGATTTTGAATGCGCTTTAATGAACGGTTCAGTATTTCCATTAAATAGCAAATTTTGGAATAAAACGCTATGAAATATTTATAACAATCTGAAAAATAAATCATTACGTGATGTAGGATGCAACTACTGGCGCCATCTAGTATGTTATGTATAAATTAATAAAGATTTGGTTTTGGTCACCGGCGCGCTGGCTTATTTTATGTACAATTTCGGTATTTGTCTACCGATTTCTATGATTCTTTTTTTATTGAATAGGTAATAATGTTACCTTTTTTAAATTAGGGATGAGTGAGAGGTTTACAAACGTAAGAGTAAACAAATATAATCAGAATGTTCCGAACTGCTAAGCTATTAGGAATTACACGTGTTATTGTGAGTCAACCGTAAAAGATAGACATAAACTGTTATGAATTTTTTTTTAGATAATTTTATGCAAAATTTTTCCGTCATACATGATTTCTATGTAAGTTTAACCATTAAGGCTGCACACGCGACGGAAGCTTAAAAAATGGAGTAACTTCTCCCGTTTTCCCAAAATTTCCCAAAATACCCCTTTACTACTCTGCTGGAAAGTATACAAAAACCTGCGCAGGAGTATGAAGAATAATTGTACCAAGTTTCGTTAGAATCCGTCGAGTAGTTTTTGTTTCCATAAGGAACATACAAACCGACAGACAGACAGACAGACAGACAGACAGACAGACAGACAGACAGACAAAAATTTTACTGATTGCATTTTTGGCATCAGTATCGATCTCTAATCATCACCTGATAGTTATTTTGAAATTATATTTCATGTACAGAATTGACCTCTCTACAGATTTATTATAAGTATAGATAGATAAATAGTTAAATAGGATTGTTCTTAGTCTTGTCACAATATTCGGACGAGGCGACGATAGACTATCCCTCTATGAAGTGAATCCACTGTCCAAGCTAACAGCTTTTAATTTTGCACAAGTTTAAAAAAATACGTTATGTCCAAAAGGTGCAGTACCCAGGCCATCCCAATGGGGGTATACGGAACAAACAAATAACTGACAAATAAAATACAAAAAAACTTCTAAAAGTAAAAATTATTTTACCTAATGCTTTTCAAAGCTACAACTATGCAGTCACTTGAATGTCCTATATCTTTTTGTCGTTTCATAATTGAAAAATTCCACAGTCCATTTTTTAACCAAAAAACATTTTTTCCGCGTCAAAAAACAACGAATCTACTGAATATTTTCGCCAAATCTCTGTTTGAGCTTTTTATCAAGAGTCGGTTTGTTTGTTCAGCTATCTCAGGAAATGACGCTTACCTTTTAAAAATAAAATTGTTTTGAATATTTTACATTCAGCTTGGAACGTTGTTTTTCAATTGCAATGCTTCGACATTTAGATAGCTGGGACTATTGATAGCGGAGACCAAGAAGAGATTTTAGGATTTTAGTGCGTCTGATTAACTAAATATCAGCCACCTGAATATATTCGTTGTATAGTATTGAGCTGGAGATTTATTTATTGAAAAATATTGAAGCAGATATTTGTTCTAAGAATATATACCAAAATTAATACAAAACAAGAATATTATTATTGCAAAATTTATCATGAATACCATCCTGACCCTTATGGTGTTTGTCAATTTCAAATACAACTTTTTCATATCTGTGTGTCATGTAGTAGATAAAATAATAATCAACATTGAATCTAATGGCAAGCAAATAATATAATACTTTTTATAAATCTTCCAAACACACTGATAAATGAAGCTCGTAAATCAAACTTGGTTACTTATCAATGATAGATAACATACATACATATATTCACGGCTATAAATCGCTAACCGGGGTACCCAGAGTTTTGGAATGAGAAATTTCTCAGCCACTTTTTAAAGTTTAGTGGGAAAAAGATAGTAATAAAAAATATTTGTTGGTGACGGGTCTCCAACTACATCGCCCGAAAATCACTAAAAAGGCCCTATACCCTTAGTCATCTCTTACGATCACCCTAAGGTAGGAAAGGCGAAGCGATATTCTAAACCACCACTACATGATAAGAAATAACACAATTAAGTACACTTCTGATCTACGGTTCTATGTATTTTTTTAAATACAATTATTCATCTGTTTAATATAATATAAGGCATTCCTTACCAGGATAATAAATGGCCTCTTTTCTAACAGTATAAGTTGCTTGTGGTATTCTGAGAGTGCAAATGAACTCAGCTGGGGACGGCAAATCTGCATCTTGCAACGTCACGGAAGCAACTGCAGAATATCTGCCGTTCACCATTTTGAGGTTGTGTCGCACGCCTTCTATTCGCCTGAAAAATTTAAATAAATGTTACCACGTACTTAGTTATGCCTATTTTTCATGGCAATAGCGCTATGTCATTGTTTGTGGTTGTTACTATTACGGTTATCAAGGTTTTTGACGCTGAGGAAAAGTCAAACTTAAAACGTTCGCGCCGTATATCCCCTAAGGGGTTGGCAGAGGTAGTAACACTTTTGGACATCAAGTGAAATTGACACCAGGTGTCCAGAGTACCCACGGTTTGTTTGGACAGTGTACTCACGTGATAGGGGACAGGACTATCGCTGTTTTGTATGAATACACTGTCATATGACTAAGTACAACTCAGTCATATGGGTTTCCTCAGTAATTAATTTCCAAGCGAAAAATTATGAACGGAAAGGTTTAAGGTTATCAGTTTAAAGATACGCCTTTCTTACACCATCTAATTATTAAATTATGTTATTCATTAAAATCTTAAATAAAACCTCTGATAAATCCTATAACACTGTCTATATAAGAATAACCTATAACACTGTCTATATAACTATAAAAGAAAAGTCGCTGACCAATAATATGAATTATTGGTCAGCGACTTTTCTTCTAGATATTAAAAATTTAAAGATAAAATCATACACTGATATAGATTATTAGATAGAAGATTTACCACGTCTTAGTAAGCCTAGATTAAGTTTCTCACTTATACTCACGCCAATTATTCCTATTGGGGTAAGCAGAGACTGTTGATCGCCACTTATCGAGATCTTGAAACATTTCTCTTGCTTCTCTCACATTCATTAATCCTCTAATGCATTTAATTACTTAAACTTCGGATTTTGTCTTTGTAAAAACGTTAAGAATAAATAATTCCTTAAAACTTCAGTAGTAATAAAAGGTTGGCAGAGGTACCAATACTCCTGAACTCACATGGCAAGCGCCATCTAGTTTCCAGAGAAGGTACCCACGTTTTGCTTAGACAGTGTACTCACGTGATAGGGGGCAGGCCTATCACGTGGGTACACCTCTGCCAACCCCTTCGGGGATAAACGGCGTGAACGTTTATGTTATGTTATGTTTATTAATAAAAGGTGTCCAGCGTATAAGGTACTAATAGCTTTTAAAAATCTACATATTCCTTTGTCTCCCTCCATAATTTAGAAAAAAAGAGATCATTTACACCGTGACTACAAATACAACTTTTAGCTAAAATAAGCACGTAGAGATTTTTCAAAATACGCGCTACATATTTCGGTAATGCTAATTACATTGTATTTATCTTTCCCAAAGTTGGGTCAGCCAAGCAAACATTAATTTAACACGGCTATGTATGCATATTAAATAAACAACCTTTTTAATAGCTTTTAGATATGATCACGGCATAAAATTTTAAAATGAATAAGGTTTTGTTTTTTTAAATTTGAATAAGGTTTGTAGATTAATTTAAGTACATCTGGAAAAAAAAATGTGTTTGTCCTTTATATATGTTTTATATATTAAGTTAGTTGAACTATTAGTGAGCTTCAAAAAAATAAATAATAACATACATACATATACTCACGGTTATAAATCCCTAGAAGGGGTAGTTAGAGCTAAGGAATTAGAAATCACTCAGCAACTTTTGGAAGTTAAGTGGGCAAAAGACGGTAAAACAAGAGTTGTTGGTCATCACCACCCATCGGTCTTCACCCGACTCGCTTAAAAATCATTTAATAAGTCTCAATACCCTTAGTTGCCTCTTACATACACCCACGGGAAGAAACGGGCTAAGAAACGGATAGGGCTATTCTAAGCCAAAACTTCACAGTTATAAAAAGTATATATTTTTTTATATAAAATAAAGGAGCATGTATGAAAAGGTTCACCTAAAAAGTAAGCTGTAAATCCAGAACCAAAACTAAAAACAAGTTCTTGAACAACCCAACATGTCCTAATTCCTGCCAAGTTGAATTTGTTATGCGAGAGCACACTGCATTGCGGTCAACGTATTACAACTTCTAAGTGTGAACAATTTTCCATGAATTGTTGTTCTGTTCCAAACAATTTTCTGAATTGTTTCGACTGTAGGCTTTAGATTTTCGCCTAGTTGGCAGCGTTCAGCTGAAATAAGTGATTTAGGAGAATAGTAGGAATATATCTAGTAGATTTGAATAATACAACGAGATAAATAAAATGGAATTGCTTTCTTCTGTTTAGTTACAATTCACTATAATGTTTATTGTGGCGTAACAATAGAATCAATACGCCAACAATTTATAATGTATATTGTTCTATTATGTTTGGCCTCTATGATAATAATCGTTATTTGAAATCCTTTTTTTTTAATTATTTACCTTTGACTTATGTGTCTTGATAGCTACTTTGAAATTTATGATTACAACTTTTGCTTTTATTATTTTTGCTTTTATTAGTGCTATTCTAAGATGTTACACCGCTAAACTAACACACGACGAAAAAATATGTGCCTAATCTATAACGTCAGAAAATGAAATCGGAACCCAAAATTGTTTCAGTATATGAACAATCTGATATAACATAAATCATTTTTATCAAACAATGAGCGAGAATCAATCATTTATGCGGTATTTTATTCGAAATTCAATTCAAAGGACGCAATTCCATCAGTGAGCACTTGACATTATGTCAATCGAAACCTCTCCAATTAGATCAAATTGGAGATGGCTCCGCCTGGGATAATTTATTATAATAAAAGTCATTTTTCAATATTAGTGACGTTTATTAAGGTAGTGATTATATTTTCGTATAATTTACAAGATTAGCAGTATCTTTAAGTATTTTGACACATTTGTTTTATGAAAGCTATGTAGATATTTATGAATACTCAGAGCTTCGAAACTATTCATTTGTCAACACATTAAGCATATTACAGAACCAATTCTGATGCGAAGAGTCCTCAATAATGGTTTTCTAATAGTTTACCACATAACGACACTGCCTTTTCTATTATCTTCACAGTTTTTCTGAACACAGTTCTTTCAATTTTTGCCGTTTAGTGCCGGCTTTGAATGTCACTGCCCCTTTATAACCACGGGTGTCGTAAGAAGCGACTAAGGGTATGGGCCTTTTTTAAGTGATTCTTGGGCGTTGCGGTTGGAGACCCATCACCAACGACACTTTATTTCTACTATCTTGTCCCCTATTCAACTTCTAAATGTGACTGATGAGTTTCCAGCTCTAAAGCTCTACCCCTTTTTGGGATTTATGGCCGTGAGTATATGTATGCATGTTTATCCTAAAATATGTCTTTATTTGAACAAAACAGCTCACAAATAATTACTTATTAATGCTACTTAAGCGCTTAGCTTATCTTAAGGTAATAACAGGCTTAAATATAATCGTATTACTAATGCACATATGCACACAAACAAAGAGGCTTACTTCTCAGGCGTTGCTAGCGTGATGTTCGGGGCGGGGAATGCACCATCCGCTGTGCAGATGACGTTTACTGTTTCGTCGTTGGTTTTGTTCTGGATTAACCGGAAATTTGTCACCGGTACTGAAACATAAGTGCGGTTAATGCATTTGTATGGGATCTTAGTGTTAAGATGCGTTTGTGAATAGGTATTGATATGGATCAGAAAATGGTTGTTTGGTTTTGTAAAATATTGTGACAACGTAGTTTAGTTCAATATAGTTGAAAAAAATCCGCTACAAACGAAATAATTGTAAAAGAAAGTTATACTTGCACCCTGATTGTTTGATTAAATGTTCTGATTTTTTTTTGGTCATACATTTGCTTCGCTAAGTAAGTGCTAATAAACTGAACTCCTTACGGAAAATGTAATTCTTTGTTTCTTCTCTATTTGGATAAGTTCTCTATGTTGTTTGTCATACACCTAAGAAATCACTTCGATCACTTATAAATCCCAGATCTTTAGCCGCCTCATACAACATCCATCAAATGAGATGATAAATTAATAATATTATGATGTAAGTATTGTTAATGAGTAGGTTTAACTGCGAATACTACTATGATATCAAATGGAAGTTTATTGGTGTTGTGAGAAGCTGCAGGGTTGTGTTTTTTTATAAGTTGTTCTTGGGCGATGCGGTTGGAGACCCATATCAAACGATACTTTATTTCTGTCATCTTCTCCCCTATCAACTTCAAAATGTGTGTATATATGTCGAATCAAAGATAATATTTTATTTTTGATATCAAGTGACTCAGTCTGCAATATCTCACCAATTCACCACCCAGGAATTGAACACAAAAACCTTTGAATTGTTAGCTGTCTTTTAGAGGCTGATACAGTTACTTATACAAATTATTGATTTTACGTTCACAGTTTCGTGACTATCCTAACCACTATGTTGATAAATAACATCCAAGACTGATACATCATTATTCATTTAATATATAAATATTGCCCTCAGCAGGATTCGAACCAGCTACCTGCGTACCCAGAAGATAGTCACGTATCATCACATTTTAAACGGCACAAATTCAGAATCCATAAAAATGTTGTTAATCAATGTTAAACTTCAAGTGAACGCTTTTGAGTTTTTTCCGTATTGTCCGCGCAGCTTCGTATTAAAAAACTTGATGCAAAAAGTTTGGAACTTCTTGTAATTTGATACTAAACGTGCCAGCTACCAAACAAGAACACGTGCCGGATCGTTATTTGATGAGATGATAAAGGAACAAGGCTTTTTGCAAGGCGAAGGTGTATCTTGTTGATTGTATTAACTTTATTTTATATATTTCCTTCTTTACTGACAAAAAACCTTAGAAGTATGTTGGTTTCTGAAGCATTTCATACCCTTACTAAGTTTGAGTATAGTCATCTGTACGTATATATGTATGTAGGCTTGGAAGTATCATCATAGAAAAGCTCATTCGTAATTTACCATGGATATACAATGAGACCTAAGGGTCTAACCTAAGGGGTATTGGGGCGTTTTAAAGGAATTTAGTCTTCCGTGGTCTGAATCCTGGCACCAAATATCCTCTTTATAATTGAAGTAGTTGAGCAAATTATGGAATTATGGCTGCTCCTGTTTTGGTTGTACTTTTTAAATCATGAGAGTATTAACTTTATAAATAAAATGAACATGCATTTTTTTTATTAATACATACATACATATACTTTCGAGTAGTGTAGTGAGTAGTCTAGCTACATAATGCCTAATCATGACTTAAGTCCCACAACAGGTGAGTGCGAAATCTGAATCTTAAAGTCTTTCTTTTTAACATTAATAATTAATTAATAATTAATTATTAAACCCTGCATCTTTACACGAGAAAATAATAATAAAAATATCTTACCAAAAACTGTCATCTTCTTAGTTTTCTGGTCTTCCTCCATAAACGTAGATACAACACAAGTGTATTCCCCAGAAATGTCTGTATTTGGCTTGACTATTTTCATAGCCCTGTGCATCTTGTATGGGTCATTTGATGCTCTGTAAGTTAAATCTACACGTCCTCTCAGAATGCCCATATCTTGTGGCTTTTGGTTCACTATCCACTGATAAACTGGCCTGGTTTTGTTCCTAAAGAACCATTTTACCATAAGTCCTGCCGTACTATTACCGTACACATAATCACAGTCTAAAATCACTTCATCATGAACACCATATTGAATTATTTCTGGTACAACTATTTGCACTATTTTCACTGCTTGAATATCTGAAACAATAAAACAGACATATTATAATTTGTATTCGTTATTAATAGTATTGAACTTGAATGGTGAATTAACAAATTCAAGTAGGTGGGTCTTACTGTATTGAAAGCTAAAAAAAGATTAGTCGAAAGCTGATAAGATTAGCTATCGATCAGATCATCAATTGCCTCAGATCTTAAAATACTACATCATGGCGGTTAAACGCCAAGCCATTTTTTTTTATTAGTATACATGTTCATTATGCTACCGTTTAAATGGCATGCAATGGAAATATTACGTACAAATTTCGTGACAATCATACTTCTTATAAAACAATTGCTGTCTGCCTTCGAAAAGAAATCAATTCGTTTCAAATAAGAAGACCTGATTTTTATAATCGAATGAATCATCCAAAAGTCAAATGAACCAAGGTTAGAATAGATACCAATCGCAAATAAATTCGGCTTCCAAATTAAATTTTTTGTCGTCATCTATTTCCATCAGCTCTGTAGCAGAAAATTCATTAATATTTATGTACTTCTCGAGTTTGAACTTATTTAAATTCATCCTTGGTCCTACTTAAAAGGCTTGGACAGCCGACCTAAAAATTTGATAAGGCTTCACTTAAGGCATCAGCTGTGAATGCTTTTAAGGAGATATTCAAATGATGTTTTGTGAATGATAATGAGTGTAAGATGTTATGCAAGGGAGGGTGGATGAATAATTTCACATTTTTGTGGCAACCGAGCGTGGCCTCATTTTGTTTAGTGTCTCAGCTATCTAGGTGTATATATATAATTATTGAGTCTAAATTTACAGCAAAAACATTCATCTTTTATAAAAAAAAGTACTTTTCCAACAACTGCAATTTTCAATTGGGGTAGGTAGGAACGGTTTGAAAATCTATTTTAGGGAGTTTTAAATGAAAACAGTATTGCTAGTTATACTTTTCGCGTATTGTGTAAAAGCCCCTAATAAATAAAAGCTTTGCACGGGTAGTGTTATTTATTAAATATCTCTTCAGAATAAGTAAAGACATAAAAATCATATAAATAAATCTGAGCTACCACACCACCAGAAGTTTAACTGGAGTCACTAAAATACGATGACGTTCCTAAATTCCATTCTATTTTCGAACACCGGAGTAAACCTCACTTGAAAATGCAAACTAACGAGTTGAATATCTCAAGCTGTCAGAAATAGCTGATCTGAGCTTCTGCGGTCAGCTGATCTTTCAGCCTCGGGGTTGATACGCGGTCTGTTCCTTTGACAATCTTTTCAGTAAGCGCTTTTGTGCTAGTAGTAGGTTTTTTAAATATGAGTTTTTATACAGTTCTTGGAATTGTAGAAAAACTGCTTTGAAAGCGCTTTAGAGCTTTTTACTGTAGCATGTATATTTGCTGAAAAATGAGGGGTAAATATTCTCAGAGAAAACAAGTATAACTGAAAGTTTTTTTTTATAATACGGTTAAACACGGTTTTGCTTTATTTTTCATTTTATCACATTCATGCTTCATTGGAGGGTTTATTAATTCCATTATTCAATAACTATTGAAGCAAATTTGTATTTATATTTTGGGATAAGTCTGCTGCCCAACTTCTTTTTACCGTCACATAGCTTTTTTCAATATAGTAAAATCCAAACTGAATTAGAAATAACCAGAAAATATTTTACTAAAAGACAATAGAGACTACACCCGAGATCTAAACTTGTGGTTTGGGATATCTTGAGTGAAGAGCAAACTATTGTACCGGCGAGATTATATTGTTAGCGCACGAGAATATTTTATACATACACATGAAAAATATTTTGCGTTCCCCGAAAAATATCCGAGGAAAATATACCCGGTTTTACGTAACAAAGCAGGTTTTGGATAATCCTTTTAACGTATATTTGCTTTTGAAGTTGCGTGCTAAAATAAAAATATTATGAATAGATTTTTTTGTACTTAATTGCTTATCTGTTGTTGTTAAAAAGTAAATTCAATACATCTAGTGGCTGGCATACTAACGTAAAGACTCAATCAAGTAAACAACTTTTTTATGGGTCTGTCTCTTCATATGTTATACATTCTACCTTTGGATATTTTGAGATTTCCCGTGGCACCGTTTGAAAGGTATAAATGTTTTTTCTCTGTTAGAGTATATATATATATTAAGATAGTCTACTACAGTTTTATCGAGATTTCAAAACGATAAAGATTCAATTCGCTCTTTGACGCCAAAAGTCTTCTCTCGTTATTCCTTGGAAATTGAATTAAATTTTTGTTAACTGTTGGTGAAACAAATATTATACAGATTTTATTAACAATTGGTAGAAAATAAAAAATATGAAAATAATTACAAACGAGTAAAGATGACCGTATTTGCAACCCTATTATTAAATAAGCCACTTTAAACTAAAAAAAAATGATAAAGATTGAGAAAATAGAGGTATTATATTGGTTCATTTCACTATCACAATTTAAAACTAAAAACCATAATTATCATCAGCAGCGTGACATTATAATAACTCACAAATTAACAAAAAACATATTTTCTTTGAAAAATAACCGTTGTTAAAAATAATATCGTACCTTTAGAGAAAGCCTAGTCCCTTAACAATCATGATATTGAGTAATCTAGCCCAAATGAATTGAACTCAAAATTATAAGGGTTCCGATGGAATCAAATGTACTGGCGTAGAACTAACATGATAAATATTGTATGTCTAGAATATTCTAATTTGATTTTGACTCTATATTAATAACTAATAATACCCTAGTGTGAAAATTATGTTCTCTGCAACAGTTATGTTATGGCTAAAACTAGGTCAAATATTTTCCTTTGTTTAGCTATACCTCACAAATTTATATTGGGACAAACAATTTCTCACTTTGTGATTTTCATTACATTTAATAAGTATGTATCAGCTAAGTGTATGGTTAGAACTAAGTTTGTGGGTTAGAAGAACACTAACCCATTATTTCCCATTCGTATCGTATGAGGAGACTAAGGGTGTTAAACTTTCAACCTCAATTACGACGCTCTGGCCACCCCTAAGAACTTTAGAGTCGTAAATATATGTTTGTAAAATATATCACAGGAATAAAACTTCTCGGGCAGTTTAGTGCACGCATAAGAACCCATTTGATACAATTGAACACGCGAACGTAACTCAACTGTGGATGGTTTTGGGAAATATAAAGGTTTGCCTGCTTTTGTATACAAAAATACGAAGTATTCATTTTTAGTGGCTCTTACACTGCATTTTAAAAGAATATAATTAATGTTATAACGACGTGATAGCTCAGTGGGTAGAACTGCGCTTATCGTTCAAACAACTAGTGTTCTGATCCCGGTTCGGGCCTAAACCAATTTGTCCTTTCTAGAGACATATGTGTGGTTAATTTATCATGGTTCTTAACGGTGAGGGAAAATATCGTGAGGAAACCTTAACCAACTTGGTTG
The DNA here is from genome assembly GCA_963576735.1 of Bedellia somnulentella. Taxonomy (NCBI): domain Eukaryota; kingdom Metazoa; phylum Arthropoda; class Insecta; order Lepidoptera; family Bedelliidae; genus Bedellia; species Bedellia somnulentella. Next base: position 9,076,618 of record OY755171.1, read on the forward strand.
GTTGTCATGTGACAGTGTATTCGTAGAAAACGGCGATAGGCCTGCCCCCTATCACGTGAATACACTGTCCAAGCAAAACGTGGGTACTCTGAACACCAGGTGACAAGTATAAGTACCTCTGCCAACCCCTTCGGGGATATTCGGCATGAAAGTTTGGGTTTACGTTTTAGATAATTAATATTAAGTACTTTAAAGAAATAAGTATATATAGGTATGAGTATATATAGACGATTATAAAATATTGTAGATATTCTGTTTTGTATAAAATAGACTTTACTTTCACAACAGTATTAAGATAATTAGGACATAAATATAGAATATCCTTCAACGCGAAATGAAAGCGGATATTCTAGAAAGTATTTAGCTTGTTTTATTATGTAAAATTGGTGCTTGAGGAAAAAACCACCGTATACAGGATATATTTGTACCCGATAAAATTTCAATAAAATCAACATTATATTAATTTTTTTAATGTAAATTTGTAAAAAAATACTTAATTATGCAGACAACTCAATTAAAAGTGTTCCGATAACGCCAAATATGACTTTATTCATATTATAGAAGTCAACATGATAAAATCGGCAATCTTTTTAATATAAAAAACACCCAATAATAATAAATAAAGGAAAGAAAAATTTCGAAACAGGCTTTACTTATTCGACGACTTTATTTATTCTTTATTTATTAGTAATAATCCCCACATGAGGTTTTCATGAACAAAAAGATTTAAACACCCAATATGTTTGTTTTTAAATTTATATACTTTGAATCAACTGACACGTTTTCTTCAAATACCGATAAACTTCTCGTATCATTCACAATCATCACAAACAAAAGACAACTCTTAGTGCCAAACTGGGCCAAATCACTTTTTTAACAAACACCCACACTATGTAGCCCTCGCAAATTAAAATCAATACTGATGCTACAGAGCGCTCAGAAATGTTTATTATTTTTTAATTTGATTCCGCAACCCTATTAAACCCAGCGAAGTTATTTATATTTAATTTTGCACAGTAAGCGCTGTTGGCTAGTTCAAATAGCTTCGCCTCTATCACTAAAAAAATAAAGCTGAAAAACGTTGTTGAATATTTTGGCAATACTGGGCTAACGCAAACGTAAACACTCTTAAAGTGGACCTCTTATAGAATGGGAAAATGTTTGTTCAACAGAAATGAAGGAAATATTGGAGTTATAAATAGATAAGGCCATTAAATAGTTTGCGTTTAGAAAATAATAAATATGCAAAGATATAAACAAACTCAATGGTTCTTCTTTTCTTTTGCAGTCTACATAAATGCTTATGTTTGTATGGATAATACTTTTAACACCTTATGGATTCTACAAAATTTGCACCAAATAACTAACTATCCCAATGAATTTATACAAATAAGTAAGTATGGATAGGTATTTTTTAGTGATATAGCTGCAGACGCATATTTCGAACACTTGACTGCTACAACCAACTGAGGGATTTCTAACATTGAAGCTTTCGGTACCTCTTTCTGGTAATTTAAAACCGTAAGCATGAATTTATGTTTCAAGGACTACTAATCTTGTAAAGGGCAATTTTGAATATTTTTCAAATTACTTAAGGAAAAGAGTTAGTGGTAGGAGCAAGGGTAGAGAAACAAAACTAATTGCATCGACAGATTGCCAGGTCGATTTAATCGTTATAACCAAGAAGGAATGAGGTTTTCTTTTGGGAAAGTGGCAGTCTTATTAAAGTGATTCGAAGCAACGGTGAGTCAACCTATTTATTATATTGTATTTTATATCAGATCCAAAACTCTAATAGGAGTTAAGATAGAACATCTGATACATATGAGTACTATTGTAATACTTACTGTCGGACAACATAAGACTTTCCGTCTTCGCTCTGTAGGTTGTCATCCCACGATTAGCATTTATTATAAGTACCCATAACAAGTAGTAAAGTTTATTTTATTACTACGACGGAGTATTATTAAACTGCAATTATGTGCATTTATGATTCTTACGCTACTTACTATATCAACATCACCACGCAGCTTTTTGTTCTCTCCGATTGGCTCGAGCTGAAAAGTTCTTCTGATTTCGCCACAATATAATTACCTTTTTCTATGGCCATAATGCACTACGTTGTCGTTGGTACAGCAATGAGGACAGGCAAAAACGATTAATACTGTGCTCCTACCAGACATGAACTAGTATCATACAACTCCCCAAGAGAGAATAACAGCTTGAAAAGCCCTCAGAAATAAGTAGCCATCTTGGAATTAAACCCAGCTTACTGATTCTTATTTTATAAAACTTCACAGAGTTTACTCAATGATTTTATATAATAATGTGTAAAGAATCTTGCGTGTTTCAATACGCAATCTGAATTAAATCTGAAAAATAAATCAAGCTACGCGAACGCAGAGCAATTTGAGTCCTTGTATTTTGAGCTCGATAGGAATTATATATTATTTCCCCGCGGAAACCTCTGGGTTGGCCTGGAGCCTATTAATAATGGGCTCTCTCTGGCAGCATTACTTGCAGATGACAGTAACGACCTTACTTTCACTTTGTCATTTATCGTGTTACTGCTTTTTTGGTTTGGGCAGTTGCGTTTGGTTTTCTGTGTGTAGTTAGGTTCTTTTGATCAATTTTTATCAACATATATACATATATAAATACTTAGAAGTTGTAGCCAAGCTCAAAATAAAATACCACCTAATTTTAGAAGGTTTGTCGGGAAACGATTGTAAAGTAATGGTTAATGGTAATGGATCACTAAGCGCATGGTTCGTGAAAAATACAGTGCGTGTAACCGTTTGCTTGCACATACGAAGACGTTATTGATTGCAGGGATAAGTATAATGAATCAACAATGTAACTTTTGATCTCTCAGACAAAAACCGCGAAAAGTTTAACGATACAAACATTATTATATGATTCATCGCGTTCTAAAATAAACGATTTAGAACTAAATAAATTCGAAAGTAAACTATTTTTCAGTTTAGGCCTTCGGGTGAGTACAATGGCATAAATGTGGGTTAAGTTTCCTTTAAATTTGACTAAAATACTAACGTTTTATTTGAACGCGCCGTTTATCAAAGTTTTATGAAACTGGATTTGTCGTTGGCTTCTTAATTAATCAATAGTCTTTACACAGGCAGTGAGACAAACAACAGATAAGAAATGTACCAAATATTATTTAGGTATATGTAGGAGTTAAGTATCGTATATAAATTCATATGCATGCAATAAGTGGTTACTTTAATACAACAAACAGACACTCCAATTTTATTTATTTGTATGTCATTTGAAATGATCCCATATAAAGCGAGATATTAACAAATTAATTTTTAACCAAAATTACTTTACAGATCCTAGAAGTAACTAAATTAAAAAGGCAAGCATAAATTTTAATTATATCAAGTATATTATCGTACCTTTTCAAAAGATCTTGTTACTAAAATTTGATACACTCTCGTTTTTCTCTTAAATATCTCAGCATCCAAATTTAAGTTATATTTCTAACAGCAAAAATACTTTATGCTAATTAACTGAAGCTCCAGAATTTAATTAAAAGCCTTAATTGCTGTCGCGGCAAATGTCGAACGCCGTTTACTTTTTGAACTTCGTTTTTTTATATAAGCTGTCGCAATAAGAATGTCCAAGTTACTCAAAAATGAATTTTTATATTAAAGCTAACTTTATTAAAAGTAAAATTTTATTTCAAGACTTAAAAAGTTGCTTGTTTCGGTATTGCGAATTCAGAATTACTTTTCGATTGATTACGACTTCTATTTTTGTAACTTATAATTTATTTTTAAATCCAACGTCGTTATTTCGATTCTACCTTTTTACAAAACTCAACTTACACAACAGCTCTAGTATGTCGCTACCGTGGGGTTTAAACCAACCATAAATAGTTAGATAAGGCTACAGTTCACCAAGCAAACCTGGTGCGGGTTGACTGATTTTAATCCGTTATGACGTAAGACATAATTATTTATAGAAGATGGCTCCGACTTGATGACTTAACTGCCCTCCGAAACACACTTAACATCAATAGTACCCATAACAGGCATCCCAATCTTAGTTCTAAATGACAAATAACTTTAATTTTACTGAGCCGTAAGCGTCACTATCACTATTTATGTGTCTAACCTCGTCGTTGAAAGAATTTATAATAAATTAGCTTTATGACTCACGTTAATATACATTGTATTCAATGAATGAAAATTACTTCAACTTTTATTCTTGTCAACGTCTGAAGACGTAACAAACGAATATCGAAATTCTGAGATACCAATTTTAAGTACTCTTATTCATCAACTAAGTTTGCCTAACCTAACCTGACCTAGCCCCTGAGACTACCAAACAAGAATGTTCTATCTCAATAAAGCTAAGCCAGATCATTAAACCTAATGAAAAACAGATTTAAACAAAGATGATAGACAAATTGGGTTTCAACTCAAAGTTTGAGAAATTAACGTTGTTTGATAGTAACACTAAATCACGGTAAAGTGGATCCAATCGTTAAGCAAGTAGCTATTAAGCTGGCAATCGAACTTCAGAACTTGTTTCGTCGCAGGATTATCGCAATCTGGATTAACTGGCGCAATTTTGGCTGTATCGGAAAAACTTTTTAGTTGTGTTATTGATTACTGGCTTAGCCTCGTGATTTTGAGGTAAAGACTTATTTTTATACTCGACTCAAACGTTCACGCAGTAAATATCCCTGAAAGGGGTTGGCAGAGTAATCATGTGACATTGTCACCTGGTACTACTAGTACCTACGTTTTAGGTGTTTATCTAATTTTGCAAATGCTGTAATTTTAAATAATATAGATACAGCTTAAAAATCATATTTTTTTACCTACTCTCAGAAATAAAGAGAGAAACTATATACTATAAATCCCGAAAATTTGTAACCAGAGCTTCAAAGTCAGAAAAAATTTTCAGCCACTTTTGGAAGTTAAGTGTCAAGTTAAATGTTTTTAGTGGTGGGTCTCCAACCGCATCGTTCCATAATCACTTAAAAGTCCCCGATACCCTTAGTTGCCTCGTACGATCACCCATGGGATGAAATGAGGTAGTGCTATTCTAAGCCAACTATACACAGCAAATACAAATTAATGTATTTCAAATCAGAACAGAATTTGTTATTATAATCCTTTACAATTTAAAGAGCAACTCAAAATGTTTGTAGATTAAATACGCATATAGTGAAATAGTTAGGGAAGGATGTAGCCCTTCATCAAGGTGTTGTCAGCAGTTTGCTTTGATATGGGTCGTTTTACTTTTGTAAATGATATGCTTAATGTTCTACGAAGGGTTTATACATACGCCATAAAGATTTTATTTTTATTAACCTTTAGAATAAATTGTAACATATACAACCATATACCCACGGCTATTATGTCGTGTAGAGCCGGCTCACTACCCCTTTCTACCCACGGGTGTCGTAAGAGGCGACTAAGGATACGGGGCTTTATTCAGTAGTTTTTAGGCGATGCGGTTGAAGGCCCATTATCAACGATACTTTATTTCTACCATCTTGTCCCCTATGAACTTCCCAATCTGGCTGAGGAGTTTCTAGCTATAAAGCCCCGGCTACCCTTTGGAATTTATAGCCTTGAGTATAGTATTAAAAAAAAAGCGGTAACGAGATCATCAGAATTTCGAATTCCATTGCTATTTCTGCCACTTGCGTTTCATGATTGAAAAAATTGTGGTATAAAAATTATTGGTGATTGGTCTCCAGACACATTGCCCAACGGTCACTTAAAAAGCCATAACACTAAAATTCTCAAATGTATGTATTAAATTTAAAAAAAGGCGGTAACGAGATCATCAGAATTTCGAATTCCATTGCTATTTCTGCCACTTGCGTTTCATGATTGAAAAAATTGTGGTATAAAAATTATTGGTGATTGGTCTCCAGACACATTGCCCAACGGTCACTTAAAAAGCCATAACACTAAAATTCTCAAAAACTTTGGCACAAAATCTCTCGAATAAGATTTGAAGATTACCTTATTAACGTACTAACATAAAAATTATAGCATTTTTCATCATACTATGTAAACAACGAAAATCCTTAGGATATTTATAAAATTTCACAACCATAAAACAACGAAAAACTAACTTCCAGCGCTTAATTAGGCCAAGTAAATAACATTAATGTGATAACAAATACGTAGTTTCCACTACAATTTATATGAAAACTTACTTACATATACACATGGCTATAAATCTCTAGAAGGGTCAGCCAGAGCTTCGGTATAAGAAATTTCACAGTCACTTTTGGAAGTTGGTGTGTGTATAAGTTTGTAAAGCAAAGGTTTCCAACCGAAGATCCCAAAAAATCACTTAAAAAGTCCCAATACCCTTAGCTGCCTCCTACGAACAGCCACGGGAAAAAACCATGTTAATAAAAAAAAGAATACTGCTATTCTAAGCCGAGACTACACAGAACAATAATAAAATAGTAATAATAACTTAATTATTATTTTGTGATACAACATAGAAGCTTCTGAAATTAACCTCGCTTCACCCAAATCAAATTTCGGGATGGGAAATTTCAGTTTGGCAAATCGTTTAAACAATCCAGTAGGTAAAGGAAAATTACAAAAAGGACCCCGCATAAATTAGGAAATTCTTATCCAGCATACAAAATAAAGAGATGAATTCTAGTTGGAGGAACTGTCTGGAGAAGCAAATATCTTGAGAAATTACACGCTCCTCTGATTTTGTGTATTTGTGAGTGAGTACATTTGAATGCTCGAGGGTTATTCTAGAAAACAACAAAGCAGTTTTTTAGGTATGGTTTCGAATTGGAAATAGAATCGAATTGAGTTTCACATTTAAGTAAAAAACTGATACTAGCTTAATTATTAAACAAAATTTTATCATGTTCAGTCTTTTCTGCGAGACGCGACATCTCAAAGATTTAATTTAGTTTTTCTATATAACACAATTTCTCTCGGAAAAAAAATATTAATACTTGTAATTGGTGATGGGTCTCCAGCCACATCGCTCATCAATCACACTTAAAAAGTCCCAATACCTTAAGTTGCCTCTCACGACACCCATGTGAAACTACATAATTTTTTTTTCACTTGTGGTATTTGTAAAAAGTGACCATAAATATGACATTTAAATATTTACTGTATCCGTGAGTATAAATAAGAAGGTATTAAAATAAGTCCTTTATTATAATAAAGTAAATTCTTAAGTCCTTTTCATAGCCATCATTATGACTTTAATTTGCATAATTTGTACATACATACATACATACATATACTCACGGCTATAAATCCCTAGAAGGGGTAGCCAGAGCTAAGGAATTAGAAATCCCTCAGCCACTTCTGGAAGTTACGTGGGGAAAAGATGGTAAAATTAAGGTTGTTGGTGATGGGTCTCCAACCGCATCGCCCAAAAATCCCTTAAAATGCCCCAATACCGTTAGTCGCCTCTTACGTACACCCACCGGAAGACATGGGGTAGTGCTATTCTAAGCCGAAACTACACAGCTTGTATTTGTACTTTTTAACAGAATCAAGCCAGTTTGACCCAGATTACATCATCATTTGCCTGAAAGAACAAAACTTTTGCTCGGAATTAAATGCAACATTGTTCTGTTAAGACGAGACTTAAAAACAATATCTGCGTATTAATACTGTAAAATACTTTTTACAACAATTGCGGGGAAGTAGAGGTATACAATTTTGTAAAGTTATATACATTAACATAGACACACACTAAAATACCAAATATTTGACACAAATACCCATGCACTGTTATATTTGCTGTTTACTTCGGTAGATGAATTGTGAAAATATTATTATTCAAGTACTACACAATACTGTAGCTTGGAAGTTATAAAGTCGCACTGGTATGTATTATTAAATGCGGATCACAAAATAATTTCCGAGATAAAAATAAGTTATACACAAAGGAATGTTATACATAATAAAGCACGTGACTATAGCCATACTGAAATTAAAAATAATCTGTAAAAATAAGTTTTTAAATTTCATATCAGTTACCCATATTCTTTCTTTCCACAACTTCCAAGATAAGGTAAATTTTCCAAATTTACCATTATGTATCAACATCATTTTTTATTTAAATGACTCTACCGTTGCTTCTGAAGTTGTTTGTAGAAGAAGAAGCAACAAGAAACTTTCTGCACTCTGAGAGTGACAAACCCCTTTTAATATCATAACCGTGACTATATTGATTGAGTATATCAATGGCATAAAGACGGGCAGGTAAACTACCATAATTCTGAAATCAAATCGATGTCACATATTATACGAATATTAATGAAACAATGGTATAAACAGAACAGGGACAACCAATGGATTCATGTCATAAGATAATATCACAGATGCATAATTAAGTTAACCTGGCTGTTCGCATGTTAACTAAATTCAAATATACAGAGCAGATCATTCAGCTGTGAGCACAAACAATTTGCAATCAAAATAGAAATTGACTCTGCTATGTGTAAACATTTCATATTCACGGTAAAAGTTATTTGTTAACATGAACTAATTAATAAATTAATGTTATAAATAATATGACCGCCCTAGCTTCAAATATGTCGCTATTTTAAAAATAAACTTTACTTAAATTTGTTCATTAACACCAAATATACTGAAAATTTTGATAGCTCAATAAAGAACTATTGCTTCTCTGCAGAAAACGCGAAATCTGATCCTGAGTCGGGTCTACACCTATATGTTTTTTTTATAAGATTTGTAACAAAATACATTAAATAAATCTATAGAGCCAATGTGGAAGGTAATGTGAGTAGAGGTCGACCACGGAGGACACATCTGGACCAAATAGATAGTGTGCTCAAAACGCCGGCTTTCGAAGTATGAAGAATAAAGAGCATATAAAAAGGGCGATGCGGTTGGAGACCCATCACCAACAACCTTTATTTTTACTATCTTTTCCCAACTCAAATTTCCAAAATTGGCTGAGGAATATCTAATTCTTTAGCTCTGGCTACCCCTTCCTGGTATTTATAGCCGTGAGTATATGTATGTATGTATAAAAAGATTGATGGATGTAAAGGAAGCAAGAGAGGTTTGCTAGGATCGTAAAAAGTGCCGATCAATAGTCTCTGCCTACCCCAATGGGAAATAATGTGCTTAGAATAGCACTACCCCAATTCTTCCGGTGGGTGTACATAAGTAGCGACTAACGGTATTGTGGCTTTTAAGGGATTTCTGGGCGATGCGGTTGGAGACCCATCACCAACAACCTTTATTTTACCATTTTTTCCCCACGCAACTTCCAAATCTGGCTGAGGAATCTCAATTCCTTAGCTCTGGCTACCCCTTCCAGGGTTTTATAGCCGTGAGTATATGTGTGTATGTATGTATTATTTATTCTTTTACTTTATCAACCTCTTGAAATATTGTTTAGAGGTTTTTTCCAAAACACTAAAAATTTGCAAAATAAGAATACTTTTGCTCTGATTCCTGCATGCAAATATTTATGTTTTAGATGCTCAAAAAATATTTTCTTATTATTTATTCATTAATGGGAAATGTTTGAAATTAAAACGGTTCACCCAACACTTTTATAATCCAAAATTATGCAAACTATGATTTGCATTGCTAAGGTAACTGGTGGTAAAATATAACCCATTTTGTATGAATAATAACTGCCTCACAATCCTCTTTACAGCACACGAAAAAATGACACCCGATGTTCAAAAACATTAGTACCTTGCCGCCACCCCTTCGAGAATTTACGGTGTGAACGTTGAATATGAGAGATTTATATATGTAGTTATTTATTATTTAAGTCCGTGTAGTGCCGGCTTAGAATGTCGCTACCCCTTTCTACCCACGGGTGTCGTAAGAGGTGACTAAGGGTATTGGGGCTTTTTATTGGATTTTTGGGCGATGCGGTTGGAGACCCATCACCAAAAACCTTTATTTTTACCATCTTTTCCCCACTCAACTTCCAAAAGTGGCTGAGGAATTTATAATTCCTTAGCTCTGGTTACCCCTTCTAGGGAAATATAGCCGTGAGTATATGTTATGTTATGTTTTTATTATTTAATACTATATTTTAACAACTCTGGTTCATTTTTATTACAGTACTCACCCCGTTAGAGAAGATACGAATACTACACTTAAAATATCATAAACTTTCATGTGACGGGGAGTAAGGGGAGAACGGGATCAACATCTACCCGACCCAAATGTCATCCCCACCTGCACGCGCTGGTGGTTCGTATGAATTACTGGCGGCGGCTCTGTGGCTCGCGCTGCACAGTCGTGGTGCTCCCTGCTAGACAACGGACGGGGCACTGGCGACCGAGCAAATGGCGGGATAACCATTCACCTAGCTACTGCTGGACGAGGCCATGCAGTAGAGGCCTTGGGGTGCAAAAAGCCCCTAAAATTCCTGCAAAGCTTGTCTGTACGCTTGAAAGTAGCAGCCCTACTAACAGACTAGGCTACTATGGGCTAATTACTCGTATAGCTGAAATTTCATAAATTACTGAAACCTTGAGAAGAAAAAAACGGACCGATCCTAAACAACAGACTTTTGGCGCGAAAAAACGGACTTTGATTGGCATGTGGAATGTACGAACAATGCGCGAAGAAAGTAGAGTGCATCAAGTAGCAAAGTATATGGCAGACTACCAGCTTGACATCATGGGCATTTCAGAGGCAAGATGGAAGGACTTTGGAGAGGAAAGAGTAGGTGACATGACTCTCCTATACTCTGGCAAACAGGATAAACATGAAGCAGGAGTAGCCCTATTGCTTAGTAGAAACGCCCAAAAAAGCTTAATAGACTGGAATCCGGTATCTGAGCGCATCATGACAGCCCGCTTTTTATCAAGAGTTAGGAAAATTACGGTCGTCCAATGCTACGCACCGACAAACAAGGCTGATATGGCAGAAAAGGAAACTTTTTACAACCAGCTTAATTCCACTTTGAAAGCTATTAAGAGGCAGGATATTGTGATGTGCATGGGTGACTTCAACGCTCAGATAGGCAACGATAACAGAGGCATAGAGTCGTGGGTAGGTAAACATGCTCTAGGAGACCGAACGGAGAATGGAGACATGCTTGTGGAGGTGGATCAGTGTTTCCGCATAAGAACTGTCATAAGGTGACTTGGGTTTCGCCGGATCGGCGAACAGAAAACCAAATTGACCACTTTATGATTTGTAAAAAGTGGAGGCACTCTTTGTTAGACGTCAGAAATAAAAGAGGTGCAGACGTGCATAGTGATCATCACTTAGTCGTCGCAAAGATCAAACTGAAAATAGCAAATGCTCAACAGAGGTCAGCACCAGCTAGCAAACGCTTTGATGTCGACAAACTACAGGATCCCGAAGTAAAAGAGAGATTCAGTGTCAATCTTCATAACAGCTATTTTTCTCTTGGAATAGATGAAGCTCCAATCGAAGAGCATTGGTGCCAGCTTAAAGATGTGCTTCAAAAGTGCTGCAAGGAAGTGTTGGGACACAAGGAGTATTCACGAAAGTAATGGATAACAAACGAAACGTGGGATAAAATCCAAAACCGCAAATCCATTAAAGGAAAGCTGAACTCCGAGCAGGATCACACGGCAAAAGAAGCGCTAGCCTATGAATACTTCTTGTGCGAAAGTGACATTAAACGTAGCCTAAAAAAAGATAAACGTCGCTGGACCGAGTCTATCGCTCGTAGAGCAGAAAGAGCCGCCATGACTGGAAACACCAGAGAAGTGTACAGAGCAGGGAAAGAGTTGTGCAACAAACCCCGGCCAGAACGACCCATAAAAAGCCAAGACGGTAAACTTTTAGTAACACTAGAAGACCAGCTTCTAAGATGGCAGCAACACTTCAGTGAAGTTTTTGAAGCTCCACTGTCAAGTCATGAAGATGAGGATACAGATGTTAGTTATCAAAACCATCTCGACATAAATATCCAGCTTCCAACACGGACAGAAATAGCTACAGCAATAAAATCACTGAAGAGCCGAAAAGCACCTGGCAACGATGCTATCCCTATCGATGCTCTGAAAGCGAACGTAGAAGTTTCTGCAGACGTGTTGCTACCGCTACTGTCATCGATATGGGAGCAAGAACAAGTACCAGACAGCTGGAAAGAAGATGTTATAGTAAAACTACCGAAGAAAGGTGATCTCTCGAACTGTTCGAATTGGCGGGGCATCAATTTGTTACCGGTCTGCTCGAAGATCTTGTGCAAAATCTTGCTAAATAGGATGGCGAGTGCAGTGGACGCACACTTGAGAGAAGAGCAGGGTGGTTTCAGACCAGGTAGATCGTGCACAGACCAACTAAATCTAATCCGAATGATCCTCGAACAATGCAACGAAATGCAATGTGAAGTTTTTACATTGTTTATCGACTTCGAGAAGGCATTCGACCGTGTGAAGTGGTCCAGCATATGGCGCACACTCAAAAAGAGAGGAATACCGGAGAAGATCATCGGACTCATCAAGTGTCTGTATGAAGGGTCCTCCTGTAGAGTGATGCACAAAGGCCGTCTCACTGATCCCATCCCAGTGACTGCAGGTGTGAAACAAGGATGTCTACTGTCTCCAATTTTGTTCCTTATGGTCCTGGACGACGTTATGTGTAGAGTGACCTGCAAATGCCGAAGGGGTTTACCATGGTCTCACGGCAAAGACTTAGAAGACATCGACTTTGCTGATGACCTGTGCTTAGTCTCTACAAAACGTTCTGACCTTCAGTCCAAGACAAACGACCTAGCCACGGAAGCTGCGAAAGAGGGCCTTCGCATCAATATAGGCAAGACCAAGGAGATGCGTCTTAACTCCCTGGATAACCAGCCGCTCCAAATTAATGGCGAAGATGTCGAACGGGTTGAGAAATTCACCTATCTCGGGGGAGTAGTGAACCCAATAGGAGGAACAGAGATGGACATCGAAACCCGCCTAAACAAAGCTAGAGGTGCTTTTGCCCAGTTAAAGCCGGTGTGGAGCTCTAACGTCATGACCCGGCGTACAAAAGTGAGGATTTTCGAGTCTAACGTAAAGTCAGTCTTGCTATACGGTTGCTAAACATGGTTCGTTCGGAAAGACCTATCCAGCAAGCTACAGGTATTTGTCAACAAATGCCTAAGGCAAATTTTGCGGATTTACTGGCCACGAACCATTTCGAACACGGAACTGTGGAGGCTGACTAAGCAGAAACCCATCGACCAGGAAATCCTCACAAGAAAATGGAGGTGGCTGGGTCATACCCTGAGAAGACACGATGTATTCCCGTCGAAGCAAGTGCTCAGCTGGCAGCCAACCGGGAAACGTAAACGAGGTCGCCCAAAAACAACCTGGCGACGTTCTGTGGAGAATGAGGCAAAAGTTGTGGGATTGAAGTGGGAGGATCTCGCAGCCGCTGCCCAAGATCGAGTCAGATGGAGAAATCTGCTCAAGGCCCTTTGTCCCTGCTGAGGGACATCAGGATTGATGTATGTATGTATGTATGTCATGTGTGATTGACGGCACCATTTCCTTAAAAGCCTTATTGATTTTCATGTGCTCCCTTTGTATTGTGAAGTTTTTGTCTATGGATCGTTCTAGTTTGTATTTTGTCAAGTTTTGTTTGTCACTTGGCTGCTTTTGTTTTCATTGTATTTTTTTATTTGAATGTTCTATGAATGAATGAATGTCTTACATAGAAAATATCTTATAAGATGTTATGCTACTTATATAGTAATTACGAAACTTTGATATGTGTAGTTAATTTATTCGTAGGATCCTTATAATTTATATACAATTTATGGTTTGTGTGATATTAAAGGTAAAAGATGGATATAAAACATGGACAGTGGCGACACTTTGTATCGAAACTGTTCTCTATAACAAAATTGAACTTTAATGCGGTTAAGTCTGTTCACAGAACATGTTATTTAAATACTTTGTACACATACAATTTCAATTTTATCTGGTAATCAAACCGAATTGAACTACTTGTGAATACGAATTAAACGAGCTTTACAACCTCCAATTCCATCATCAGACCCTGGTCATCAGGGGATAGGTTTGCGTCATAGATTTGATGAGTTCCTATGATCGCCCACTAGCACATCATGAGATGAATGAAACATACAGAAATAATTTATAAACTATTGAGTGAAGTTGATAAATAACAAAAAAAGAGTCCTATACAAATTTCATGTTAAAATCTCATAACTCGTAAAAAATAAATAAGCAACACCTACCAACTGTCTTTTTAATATCATCGCGTCATCCAATTACTTTAATGTAACCAAAAAGGATTAAGTGCACTATGGAAGCTCGCAATTTCAGAACAAAATTTAAATTTCAAAGCGAAAGCGGTAAGGGTGGTTCGCTATCAATTTAACATTTCGCACGAAGTTAGTGGGCTTAAATGGAATAGGTGGTTTATGCAAGTCACGCAAAAGTCGAATTTTAACGAGTTCCCATCAAACTGTCATTTGAACTCAAGATTTTTTGACAGTCTCGTTTATTATATCATTTGGTATTATCAGTTTATTTAATTTAGACACTAATTTTATATATTTTTTGTAAATATAACAAACAGTGTTTACTCAACCATTCTCTTGTAGCAAACATTTATCCTCACGTTACGTATGAGAAAATAGAACACCATTGATAAAATATCTGGAATTCTCATGTTTAGATTTGTTAACCTCATTTCTCAACGACACAAATAAACATGACAAAAACATGCGAAATTCAATATACATACATACATACATATTCTCACGCCGTTAGTTCCCATTGGGGTAGGCAGAGACTATCGATCGCCACCTTGTACGATCCTGGCAAACCTCTCTGGCTTCGTTTACATCCATCAATCTTTTCATACATGCTCTTTTATTCTTCATACTGCGGACACCTGCCTTTTTGAGCACATTTTCTATTTGATCCAAATGTGTCCATGAAATTCAATATACATTTGTATATATAGGTATTCCTAATTATGATCTATATTTTTTTATTTTCAATTACCCAGAATGTATAATTATATTATTACTTAACATTTCTTAAAAAAACAAGAGTACCTTGCCAACAGATTCCATTTTGCCGACACTATGTAAAAAATTTGTTTGTATGCTAAAGTTTGTATGTGCATTACATACATACATACATACATATTCTCACGCCGTTAGTTCCCATTGGGGTAGGCAGAGACTATCGATCGCCACTTTGTACGATCCTGGCAAACCTCTCTAGCTTCATTCACATCCATCAATCTTTTCATACATGCTCTTTTATTCTTCGTACTTCGGACACCTGCCTTTTTGAGCACATTTTCTTTTTGATCTAAATGTGTCCTCCGAGGTCGTCCTCTACTAACATTACCTTCCACATTGGCTCTATATATCTCTTTCACCACTTTACTGTCATCCATCCTCTCTATGTGCCCAAACCATCTCAACATTCCTTTTTCTATCTTTCTTACAATATCATCTTTTACACCACACCTTTCACGAATCACATCATTCCTCACACGATCACATAACCTTACATTACAAACTTTTCTGAGGGATCTCATTTCTACTGCATTTACTCTGCTTTCATGCTTCTTCTGCCACACCCAACATTCACTGCCATACATAAGCGTAGGAACGAGGACAGCATCATGCACAGCCATTCGGGCCTTTTCGGACACCGATTGACTAGACATGAGACTATCCAGTGCTCCATTTACCGCATTACCCTTTTTTACTCTTCTTTCAATGTCTTCATCACACTTTCCATCCCTAGTAAACAAACTTCCCAGATATACGAACTCTTTCACTTGTTCCACTTTCTTACCATTGATCTCAATCACGCATTCAGTCATATTCTCCTCTCTCTCGAAAACCATGGTTTTGGTTTTATCCACATTTACTCTCATTCCTTTTCTTTCAAACGACGCACATGCAATATTCATCATCTCTTGCAACTCCTCAACCGACGATGCAAGTAACACTTGATCATCAGCATATAAGAGGCATTTGATGACGAATCCACCCATTCTCAGTCCATAATCACTTTCACGCAACTCTATCAGACAGTCATCCATGAACAAGTTGAAGAGCCACGGAGAAGCTACACATCCCTGTCGGACACCCCTAGAGATACCGAACCAGTCTGTGTTTTCCCCGTTTATTCTTACACATGCACTAGAATCCTCATAGAGTGATATCAGTGCACGTATAAGTTGGCTCCCCAAGCCAAACTTGGATAACACCTCCCACAAATACTTCCTTACCACCCTATCATACGCCTTCTCTAAATCTATGAAGGAGCAATACACCTTTCGATTCTTGGCTAAGAACTTTTCAGTGATGCTCCTTAAAGAGAAGATTTGATCCATACATCCCATTCCCTTTCTAAATCCTGCTTGCACATCCCAAATTTTGTCATCTGTTTCATTCATCACTCTTTCAATCAATACCTTTGCATACAATTTACCGACAACACTGAGTAGGCTGATTCCGCGGTAGTTTTTAGCTTCCTGGTGTGACCCTTTTCCTTTATATAAGGGCACAATTACTGCCCTGCACCAATCTCGTGGTACTTTACCACTCGACCAACACTTTTGAAAAAGGAAGTACAGCCAGGAAGCCACCAACCCTTTACCAGCCCTCAGCATTTCGATACTTATCCTATCATACCCTGCCGCTTTCCCTACTTTCATACTTTTCAATGCTTTCATTACTTCTTCCATACTAATCTCACTGTCACTATTGTCACCCAATGCCTCATTCCAGTCAACATTGCTGCCAATTGGCGAAGAAATAGGTGAATCCTCTTTTTCAAAGAGTCCCTCAAAATAGTTCTTCCATACTCGTCTTATGCTACTTTCATCCGTCGCCAATTCACCCTGTTCATCTCTCACTACATTCACTCTCGTGTTTTGGGAAACTCCCTTTTCTTTCCGGATATATTTCCAGAACAACTTTTGATTATTCCGGAAATTATCAGAGAGTTTCCTCTCACACCATTCTATCAAATCACGCTTTTTCTTTTCTATTTTCTTCTTAACCTCATTCTTAACTCTCTTATATTCATCTTCACTATTCTTCACTACATCATCGGTTACTCTCGCATCCATTCGTTTACTAGCTTTAATCGCTAGTAAATCTAACCAAGCTTTCTTCTTATCTCCAACTGCCTCTTTCACATCTTTATCCCACCAACTTGTTGGTGGTCTATTTGTTCTTTTACTCAATCCACATACTTCCGTCGCACATTCAACCATTGACGATTTGAGCACATCCCATACTTCTTCTATTTCCAATTCATCCTTCATCTCCACGCAACTTAGCCTGTCGTCCAATTTCTTCATATATTCATCTCTAATATTTTCATCCTCTTCCAATTTCTCCACTTTTATTCTCGCAAATTCAGTTGTTGACACTTTGGCCCTGTGACGCCAACGCTTGCACAGTCCCCTCAATCGTGATATCACGAGGAAGTGATCTGTGCCAACGTTAATGCCCCTGTAGACTCTGGTGTCAACAACCTTTGCTCTTAGCCTTTCATCCACTATCACAAAATCTATCATACTTCTCTCGCTTCCCCTCTGTCTAGTATACATATGGATATCTTTGTGTGCAAACAACGTGTTCGTAACACAAAGATTCCTCCCCAAACATACATCAATCACTTTCTCCCCATTCTCGTTCACTCTTTTATCACCAAACTTTCCTTAAACTCTTTCACAACCGTTGCGTGACACCCCAACCCAACCATTAAAATCTCCTAACAAAACAATTCTCTCATTCTGATCACACCCATTCGCAACATCGTCTAACAAATTCCAAAACTCCTCCCTCTCGGATAGTGATTTGGACATGTCCGGAGCATACACACAAATTATGCGCATCCGGACCAGCCCCACTTTCACCTTTATCCATAGGAGCCTTGGACTCACACATGCATAATCTTTCATGCACTTAGCCATCCCTTCAGATATTAGAAGTCCCACGCCTTGGCAAGCTCTGTCACTCTCGGCAACTCCCGACCAGATAGCTGTAAATGGGCCAAGTTGTGAAACCTCTTTTTTCCTTGCGCTTCGTTTCATTTACACACAGAAAATCTAGGTTTCTTTCTTCCATAATCAAACATACTTCATCTAATTTTTCATGCATCCCTCCACACACATTCATCGTACCAAAGCGGGTCTCTTGAGCCCACTTTTCGCCCCGCGAGGAACCACGGCGTGATAGGTGGCGAGCCGCCATCGTGTTTTATTTTTGATTGGAAACACATTTGGACCCCACGAAAAGCAAGGGAAATGAACTGTCCGCCTAGCCAGAGCCCCGCTTGACTAGGTAAGGTTATTTAGTACCCGGAGTGCACCAAGCTCCGGGACGGCGGCACGCTAGAGACCAGGCTCACCCCTGGCCACGCATCCCTCGGCTCGGCAGACCTTGGATTGGTGTAAGGGCGAAGATGGAAAAGCCCTGTTCCCTTAGTCGACTCCTACGAAACACCCACGGGACGAGATGGGGTAGTGCTATTCTATGCCGACACTACACAGCAGATACACAGCACTGTATGTGCATTATTATCTTAAATGTGTTGTTCATAAATTTAAGAGATCGAAGAGCCGTAATTGGCAGTGCATAGTGCTTTTCTACTTTGCTGATAGGTGAAGTTCACAAGTCGGTTTTTAGATCCGAAATGTACCGTACTTTACCTTTGTTACTAAATGTTTGATATGTATATAACATGTGATTTAATAAAGTGTAGGTAGTAGAGTAGTAGTAGAATGAGTGAGCAATAAAATGTGAGTTATAAATTGTGCTTTGTAGTAATTTTAATATAATTATTTTTGTAGTGTTGTTACAATGGAAATATTTAGGAGTGTTGCAGTGACAATTAAAATATCTATTGACTTTCGGATATTTTGATTGCGTGTTATTACAAACTTACTTACTTACTTATACTCACGCCCATTGTTCCCATTGGGGTAGGCAGAGACTATCGATCGCCACTTTGTACGATCCAGGCAAACCTCTTTTGCTTCTGTTACATTCATCATTCTTCTCAACCATGCTCTTTTATTCTTCATACTTCGGACGCCGGCCTTTTTGAGCACACACTCTATTTGGTCCAGGTGTGTCCTCCGTGGTCGTCCTCTACTCACATTACCTTCCACGTTGGCTCTATAGATCTCTTTCATCAATTTGCTGTCATCCATCCTCTCTATGAGCCCAAACCACCTCAGTCTTCCCGTGACCATGATAACTCAAAAGTTTTAGAAACGTCGAGCTTTAAAAAAAATTGTAATAACCAAAATTATGTTCGTGTATTTCTCTGCTTTCTTTCGTATTTTACGTATTCTTAGGCAGCTGAAACTAACCAACGCAATACTGTCCTTACTTCCCCAACAATCCTAGTTACAGAAGTCATGATGTGACAGATACAATAATACCACAATAATAATTAAAACAAAGATATGACTCCTATTTTATAACCTATAATTAACACTTGACCAACAGATACCTAAATTACAACATACAAATACAAAGAATACAACCCAAATCAACACCTGACCACCTATGATATGATACCTAAAAATACAACAAAGGAATACAAAAGAAGCAACCTGACTCAAAACTAGCAAAAGACAAATATCAATTGGCAATAAAATCTAGCAACAATAATGAACTAGTTACCAAAAACACCATATACAAAATATTAAGTCCCAGACTTGCAATTATTAACCTTATTTTACAAACCAAAACTGGAAACTGATTGTGAACCTGTTAACACAACCCAGTCTACAAAATATCAAAAAACAAGTAGAAATTTAAAGTAAATGAATAAAGTTAGCCTGCCACTTATTCAAACCCACTTGGAAATGACTAATATGATCAAATAATGTATATAACCTCAATCTAACTTAATACAGTGTGAAGCTGTACCCATTTATAAGTACTGACATGTATACTTACAAGACAATTACAATAAGATAATAGAATCACAATTCTAGACTGCTATTATTCAAAATAGTGTTAAACAAACAACAATTACTTCCAATACTATTGCAATAAGATGATAGGATCACAATTCTAGACTATTATTCAAAATAGTGTTAAACAAACAACAATTACTTTTACTGCAATTAATATGGAATATAGATTTCAACTTGAGGAACATATGGCATGTTAACAAACACTCAATAAGGATCTCTGTACTATCAATAATCTAACACCATTATACCAATTTATAACACAACAATTACACTTAAAGTCAATAGATGTTTTAATTATATAATGTGCAATCGTGAAAGTCTTAGAAGGATCGGTAAAATTTGAGTATACTTTATGATGAACAGCTTTTTGCAATTCCCGGCCTTACAAAACTTTATAGGACTGTTATGCTACCGCAGCAAAAATTTGAAAACGCTAACTTAAGCCCGCCCAAAAGAAAACAATCACAAAAAACTAAATACATACGACGACGACGTGTAATTAAAACAACGTATAATAAAAACACAGTACAAGTCAAATATAATCGTAGCGTCAATAAAATTATTATTGTAACTTATAAAGTGGTTCAAATAAAAGGTTGATAGTATAGTTTAATTACTTTGATTACTTAATTGGAGTATTTTGAAATATATAATGGAAAATATAAAGCACTTTAGAAATAAGCTCCTTACTCTACGTTTGTAATATTTTGAAATAACTAACGTGTCATGCTGAATTGAATTTAACGGAAATGTATTTTTCGGGGATTTTGTTTGTAATGAAGGAATATAGTCCTTCAATAAAAAGGGGATTTATTTTATTTAATGACAGTGTGTTGTATGTTGCAAACATGTTGCAAAACATATATAAAATAGAAAAATCCAGACAAAAATTTTAAAAAACTATAAACTTTCGTATACCTGTGTGATATATGATATATGTATTCGTGTACGTTCTATGAGAGGTTATCTTAAAAATATTTTTATTTTTAAACATGATTATTGTAAAGCATACTTTAAATGAGACTAGATTTGCATAATACAATATTTCTAAGGTAATCTCACGTGTATGAATCCCAAAAAAGGGGTAGCTACAGCTTTAGAATTTCCTCAGCCGTTTTTGTTTTGGGAAGTTGAGTGGGAAAAGATGTTAAAATGCTTGGAGATGGGCTTCCATACATCGCAAAACAATCACCTTAAATATCCCTCGCAGGACAAATAGGTCAGTGATTTTCCTAGCCGACACTACACCGCATCTTTATATTATCACGATATAGTTTTGATTTTTAAATGAATCTTACTATGGAATCTGATTTCCGTGTTTTGTCGGCTTAGAACGTCGCTACCCCTTTTAACTGTTTTTAATTTATCTAATTAATCTCGGTAATTTATCTCGGGTGTCGTTAGAGGCAACTAAAGCCATGGGGCTTTTTTAAGTGGATTTTTGGCTATGCGTTTGGAGACCCATAACCAACAGTACTTTATTTCTACCATTTTCTCCCCATCAACTTCCAAATGTGGCTGGGGAGTCTCTAGCTCTGAAGCTCTGGCTTCCTCTTTGTGGGATTTATGGCTGTGAGTATACGTATGTAGTATATGGATGTATTCACTTATTATCATTTAGATAAGTTTTAATTTTTATTTAGACTTATATTGACTAGTTTCTCATCTGTTCCCAGATGTTTAGTTAATTTTCACCTGGATATGCATCTATTATTGTATGTGATATGGGCATACTTACTGAATACTGAAACTCAAACGTATTAGTTGTTTCACTATCTTCTCTCTGAACAGAAATCAACCCTTATCAATTAATTACAACAATGAGAACGTAGAGGTGCGTATATGATTGAGCATACATAATCGTGCCTCCTACATTTTGGGCTAAATGCTTGCCCACTGAGCTATGTGATTATAGATAGTATGAGAAATCCTGATAATTGTAACAAAGGCGCATATTTAATGATAATAACTAGAAACTTTTAACCAAGATTTATTCTATAGCACATTTAAATAATTCTATTCTATCTTTGGAAACATATGTTAAAAAGAAAAATCTTAACCTTTTTACCATTAAAATGCTTATTTTAATGCGAACATATAAAACCTCTTACAAAATAGGTCCCCAGAATCCAATTACGCATTAAATATCTTTATAGCTATAAAAGACTCCCATTATACTCTTAAAGTAGTATCAAAATTTTATATAATCATCCCCTTTCACCTTTATAACGTCATTTGTTCGGCTTATCCTTCTAACAGCGCATTCTCCTTTCATTTTTATATGAAAAGTAACAGACTTTTATTATTATTGTAAAGAGTTATGGGTTACGGTGCAAGACTTATAGGCTAGTAAAGGAATATGTAATCTTTTGTGAGTCTTCAAACGTTTTATGTACTTCGTGATACTTTAACATTTGCTTGGAGAGAGAAGATTAAATATTTAAATCCAACTTTATACTTATAATAACCTTCAAGGATCAGAATAGATAAATGTTATGTCAAGTAAGAATTCAAAAAGGCAGGCGTTCTAAGTTTGAAGAATAAAAGAGCATGTATGAGAAGATTGATGGATCTTAACGAAGCTAGAGAGGTTTGTCAGGATTGTTCAAAGTGGCGATCGATAGTCTCTGCCGACCCAATGGGAATTAGTGGCGTGAGTATATGTAGATTATCTATATATGTGCGTAAGGACTGCTATCAAAAATGACGATGTCTAAAATATAAGCAAAAATGTTTTTTATTGTGAAGTATTATATTCGATTATTTAGAGCCAATATGGATGGTAACGTCAAAAGAAGACTAGCACGGAGAATACAGGCCTTCTTCTGAAGCAAT
Organism: Bedellia somnulentella; assembly: GCA_963576735.1. Taxonomy (NCBI): domain Eukaryota; kingdom Metazoa; phylum Arthropoda; class Insecta; order Lepidoptera; family Bedelliidae; genus Bedellia; species Bedellia somnulentella. The sequence goes on from OY755171.1 coordinate 9,099,408, forward strand.
CGGGTAAAAAATCTGAATGTTTTGTGTCTGACTCTCAAGACTTTAATGATCACTCGAAGGCGTGGCAAGGATACAACTAATTTATATACCTTTGTTATCATAATCTAATTACCTTTGTATACTTCTGAAAATTACGTGATACATTAAAAACGATGCCTTGTTCGCGTTTTGCATAACATAAACTTTGTATTTCTTTAAACGTTTTTAATTAATACCGCTTCCTCTTATTAATGTTAGTGAAATGAGAGAGATAACTACAGCACATTACTGACATTAACTATTAAAATTTTCGGTTCTTAACTGAATAACAGAGCGGTATGACGTGTTAGAGAAAATGATAAAGCATGAGTTTGCACTCTGTTAAGTAATTACTTTTGTGTCATATTTTGCGGTGATTGTTGAAAGTTTTAGTAGTGACTGGAAATGGGATTGAAACTTCTCTTTACATTTATGTTAAAAGCTAAAGTGCAGCTTTTCGACTTAACTGAGATATGACAGATTTATTTCCATGAAAGGAAATGAAAACGCTAAGGGTTCGTTTACTCTGAATTTTAAGAATTATTTAACAAGAAACACTAAAAGAGGAGCGAAAACATTATTTGGCTATTCCATAGGAAGAATAGATATTTATTAGGAAGGAAATTAAGAACCAATATATCACCAAAAATTATTACGTTCACGGTTAGGATTATTTTTAGTCCTAAAACTTTTTTGGTTTATGTACTTTTATCATTGATAAAGGATTATTGTAAAAAAAACTTACATTATTTTTTTGACTCAATATCCTTAGCCACATAATGAAATATAAATAAATAAGATATGGTAGAACTATTTGGTTTGGTCACAGCTGAACTAGATTTAAAAAACAAAACAACTTTTTGCCTTCTGTAAAATTCTGAAGATAGAATGACGATCACAAAAAAGGTTTCAGTTAATATAAGCTCCTTCAAGAGGTCATTTTTATAAAGTAGCCCATTTAAGGGTATCTTTATGTATTTGCTCATCTGGCGCCTGTCGTTAATGACCTCTTTGAAATAGGCTGATGATGTCAAGATAGATGTAGTTTAATAAATATTTATGAAACCGAAGTAAAATACGGGCTAAGCTTTGCAATAAGAAGGTCTGCGTGACATAATTATTATGTCATTCTGTTCTACATTATTGTGGGCTTAATTATAACAGTTGTTTATGAGAAAAAATGACTCACTCTGTAATCAATTTGGAAGTATACATATACTCACGACATAATTTTCCATAGGGTAGGCAGGGATCAATAGATATAATAAATGTCTAAAGAAATTACGATCATATTTATAAAAAACGCTTTCCTTAGAAGCCAGATCTTTGGAGTAAGAAACTTCTTAGCCATGTTTGGAAGTTAAGTAACGAAAAGATGGTAATAATAAATAATTGTTGGTGATGAGTCTCCAACCACATCGCCCAAAAATCACTTAAGAAGCCCCTAACCCATGCATCTCTTACGATCGCCCACGGGTAGAAACTGGTTAGTGCTATTCTAAGCCGACACTTCACAGCTAGATCAAATAAAATTAATTTTGATATAGCGTTCATTGTCTAAAGCCTTTCATTAATCTCTGAATCAGTTATAACTGGATACTCAAATGATTTCTATGGCACTGTTCTTTTAATGTTTCAAATGTACAAAGAGAAATTGATTTTGTAATTTAAATTCAATTACATTCATATTATTTTAATAAAGCTGTTGTTTGTTGCTAACGCAATATGTATGAAAAGTATAGCTTTTAAATAATTTAGTGTTTTTTGGGCGATGCGGTTGGAGAGCCATCACCAACAACCTTTATCTTACCATCTTTTCCCCACTTAACTTCCAAAAGTGGCTGCGGAATTTTTAATTTCTCAGCTCTGGCTACCTCTTCTAGGGATTTATAGCCTTGAGTATATGTATGAATGTTTAATATATTCTCAAATAATTTTCAGTCAAATATCAAAAACTTCACCTTAGGCAACAGTGATAGCCCAGTGGGTAGAACACTCGATTATCGTGCAAACGACTAGTGTTCAAATCCTGGGTCGGGCCTACACCAATTTGTCTTTCCTAAAGACATATGTGTGGTTAATTTATCATGGTTGTTAACGGTGAGGGAAAACATCGTGAGGAAACCCACATGGCTGAGTTGTACTTAGTCATGTGACAGTGTATTCGTACAAAACGGCGATAGGCCTGCCCCCTATCACGTGAGTACACTGTCCATGCAAAACGTGGGTACTCTGAACACCAGGTGACAAAGTCACGTGATGTTCAGAAGTATTAGTACCTCTGCCAACCCCTTCGGGGATATTCGGCGTGAACGTTTATGTTATGTTATGTTCACCTTTGGCGACGTGCGAAGAATGAAGTGTTAATTTAAACATTTTTACATTTCAGCCAACGTGTATATAAATAATATAACATAATTGTCAGGCATCTATACATTTTATCAAAGATGAAATAGACAGCTCACTTGGAGCTCGGTCCCGGAAGTCACACCCTAGCATCCGGTTGCTGTATTCGCCAATACAAACACATCAAAATTTTATGGGAACGTGTGTTAAGAGACTTGAGATAGGATATGTGACAGTTCTATTTTTGAGTTATAAGTTGTTTAAGGACAGCCTTATAAAGTATAATTACATACATATACTCATGGCTAGAAATCCCAAAAAGGAGTAGTCAGAGCTTTCGAGCTAAAGCCTCCTCAGCCACAAATGGCAGTTGATATGGGACAAGATGGTAGAACTAAATTATCGTTGGTGATGGAACTCCAATCGTATCCCCAAAAAAAAACTTTAATAAGCCCCATACCCCTTAGTCGCCTGTCACAACACCCGTGGGTAGAAAGGGGTAGCGACATTCTAAGCCGGCACTACACGGTACTAAAATATAATTACAATATGAAAGTATCAAATATATTCAACAAAAGGGAAATCATTATAAAAATGTATGTTGTGAAGTCGGCTGAGAATGGCATTAACGATGATGATTATGTTTTATTTTAAAGCGATTAACAATACCGGAGCGTTTTAAAGTGATGAGTGTTGTGGATGGAAAAGCATTACCATACATTGTTTAGAAATCTATTCCACACTAAATTTCTTAAAAGTGGCTAATAGAATTCGTAATTCTTTAGCACTCGCTTTCTTCCTTTCAGATTTATAGCCAATTAAGATTATTATTACTAATCCTTAAGAAATATAAAATGAATTCATTTTTAAATTTTATAAACGATTTAACGATTCATGTGAGAGATTTAGAGAAATGAAAATAAAATCTTAAGCCGTTTGGATAACAAACAAATACTTTTAAAAGTAGGTCAACAAATGACTCATACTATCCTTACCTAACCCAATTGCAGATCTCATTAATCGTTGGCTAAAAGTATGTATTATGTGTAAGGCTTTGTAGTGTAGGCTTAGTAGAGCACTCACCCATTGCTGACCAAGGGTGTAGTTGGAGTTGATCGTTACAGGCGATTTACGGTAATGGGATTTCTTGGGTGTTTTTTGGATGGTTGGAGACCCATCACCAACAATCCTGTATTTCACAATCTTAAACTAACCCTGCTAAACTTCGCAAATTTGGCTGAGGAATTTCTGATTCTGAAGCTACTTATTCCCCTTTTTTTGAGATTTAAGAGTAAAAAAAACATGTATGAGAAGAATAATAAATACTAGGGAAGCAAGAGAGGTTTGTCAAGATTGTACTAAGTGGCGATCGATAGTATCCGCCTACCCCAATGGGAATAATGGGCGTGAGTATAAGTAAGTAAATTTTAGCTGTGTATCTATAACTACTTACTTTAACACGTAAAACACGTAAAAAAGGATCATATCATTTGCTTATTTCATCCCATTATGAATCCTCCTTATACACAACAAAATGATATCATTAGATTCATTCATTGCAATATGTTCTTTAAACCACTGTCACTTTCCCCATACTTTTTATTGCCTACTATTTTGCTTCTATATTTCATTAAAGAGCTTCCTTGTGAAGTTTCACCGGATTTATTTATTTGCGAACTTAAATTAAATGTATCACTCATCTTTGTTGCATTAGGTCTGACTTCGATATTTTTTTAAGTAATTTGTTATATATAAATAAAAATTAAATAAAAATGTTTTATTTACAAGAACAAGAGTTACAGATGATGTTCATTTCATAAAAAGTAACAGTCTTTAATTGTGTACATCATGATAAAAAAATGTCCTCCTTATGAATATTTAAATAAACCCTTAAAGAATAACTTTTCGGTTAATATTTCGAAATAATGAAATAGGCCTCTGCCTGAAATATAAAAAAGGGATTTTTTAACTACCACTCATGTAAATTAGATTAACTAGTAAATAGAGCAAAAAATAAGGATGGGAATACCTACTAGTTGATAGGTTTCCAACACTTTCACACACGAAAAGAAATAGATATTTTTAGTTTTCGTTACCAGCCTTACAAGGTTATTGACTACAAGATCAAACCAAATAGGTTTTTTAACTATAGTTATTTCTTAAAATTGCTCTTAGCTTAAGTAATATTTATTTTGCTGATAGAGAGGTAGTTACGGATGAGAAGAAGCCTTTGTAAAAATATTTAAAAATACTTATTTCACTTGATAGTTATACATAATTGTTTCAAAATCCTAAGAAATAAATACAAATAAAGTACAATTAATAAAAATCATATTTTTATTATAATTTTTAGCAGAATATTTTAAATAATAAAGCAATTACTTAAATTACAAAAATAACATACACATATTAGGTATAAGGATTTTTTTTCTTACTACTTTTTCTATTTCATTCATTATTATGGTGTATGTTTTAGCGTCATTGTCTATCTATTTTAACGGTCAAAACGAACTCCGAATGACATCAACAGACCGAAACAAATTACTTGACACCCCACTTGTACCACTACAAACTACTTCCGACCCTTAACTATCTCAAACTTACCGTTGAAACACGTGATAAACCACAATAAGGCGGCACAAACATGCGACAAACAAAACCGCTTTTGCCACATTTCACTAGTCTTTATTCACTCACATTACATTACAATTTCAATGTTTACGACAAACCAGTGACGTAACTAAAGTTGCAGAGAAATTGGCTCCTTGTGGCACATCCAGACACGACAAGGTCGCCCGCTCAACTGACGATACGTACACAGCGTTGTGAGGGGTGCGGGTGATCCAAAGGGGGTTGAGTATCAAATGTTTGTGTCCTCAACTTTTCACACAGTAATTTCCCTCCTGTTGTATGCCACGTGCCTTCTAGTCAATTTTCGTCTGAATGGTAGCAAGAGCTATTTGTGTTTTTATTGTAGTCGTTAAACGAAGTATCATTAGGAATGATCGCACTCTGTTGATTGCTTACTGCAAATAAATTGAACGTTTGCTTTTATTCAATTGTAAACGCTTTTTACAGCTGATACGTAGTTTGAGTTTGAACGATTAATTTATTTGTTCAATATTTGAATCACATTCTATATCATTATTTTAATTGATGATAAAAAAAACTTAACTTTTCCGCTAATCTCGTATCCTATTTTAAAGATACAATATAATCAATTGAAATCTAACAAAAAAATACTATTGTATCAATTGGATAAGATACTAAAACCATAGAATATTTTTAGAAAGAGACCAGATGGCAAATGGAACCTTTAATACAGTTCCGGGGGGTGACCACAAAACGGAAAGCTGTCTGCTCTTTATGTAGTATAACGTTCCACAAACAACATTATCTCACGGTCTTGATCATAAATATTCGATTACTAGCAGCCCGTCCCGGCTTCGCTCGGGCATGAATTATCATTAACATTTTGTTTTTTATTTTATTACTTGTATTATTATTTAAATATATTTTTTTTAAGTTTTAAGCTATGTTATATTTTTTTGCTGTGTAGTGTCGGCTTAGAATAGCACTACCCCATTTCTTCCGGTGGGTGTACGTAAGAGGCGACTAACGGTTTTGGGGCTTTTGAGGGATTTTTGGGCGATGCGGTTGGTGACCCATCACCAACAACCTTTATTTCACCATCTTTTCCCCACACAACTTCCAAAAGTACATACATACATATACTCACATACATATACTTGTTGGTGATGGGTCTCCAACCGCATCGCCCAAAATCCCTTAAAAGCCCCAATACCGTTAGTCGCCTCTTACGTACACCCACCGGAAGAAATGGGGTAGTGCTATTCTAAGCCGACACTACACAGCAGACTTCCAAAAGTGGCTGAGGAATTTCTGATTCCTTAGCTCTGGCTACCCCTTCTAGGGATTTATAGCCGTGAGTATATGTATGTATGTATGTAATATTTTTTTGTATTTATATTTAGATAATTTTTTTTTTATTTTTTTTATTATTCATAATGAGTAATTACATCAAAAGCCATTCAATTTATAGAGTTAGAGCTTCCCTGTAAACAATATTTGACGTTGTTGTATTTTGGGGCAGCAAAATGAATTGATGTTCAGGAGCTCCCACCCGCGACAGGCCAACGTACAGTTGACCGTGAGTAAAACAATTCTTTCGCAGGTCAATCCCTACTAATTTGAAGGTTTGGCCTTGGAACTTATTAATTGTTAAAGCAAAAGATGTTTTAACCGGAAATTGTAGCCGTTTAAATGGAATTGGCAGATCAGTTGGGATCATCGGTATCCTCGGTATATGAGCTAATTGACCGGCTGCTGGGCCAGTGATAATAGTCGCTACAATAAAATTTTGCTTTAACTCTTTGATAAGCAGCAACTCAGTACCCCTTCGTGACGCCTGCAACAACTTACTATGCATAGCTAATTGAGCGGAGTTTTATCTATTTTTTTAATTCGAGATAACTTTCGAATGGAATGTTCGAATTGAATAATTCAAAAAGTAATATAAGGGTATTGAAGTAGTCTGAAATAATATATACGTTTTTTATAAGGATTAGATAGGTACAAATAAAGAGCCTTTTCTAAAGCAGGATTTTAATTTAAATTTTAAATAATTTTATATAATGACGCTTGTTGTGAGATAACTATAATAGTTAGAGACATGCTGTCGGTGCATTTTTTTTAGATAATGATGTGTTCTATAAAATTGTAGTACATAATTTTATTCTACTGTCAATAGTTTTCGCAGCGCACGCGATGTAAGGATTTTTTTTGGTATTTTTTTAACACCTTGGGTTACATTTTTGAAGTTTACGTAAGGATCCCTAATTTTTTTGAAAATGAAATATAGCCTATGTCACTCGGGAATAGTGTAGCATTAAAACAGTGAAAGAATTTTTCAAATCCGTCCAGTAGTTTTGGAGCCTATTCAATTCAAACAAACAAACAAACAAAAAATCAAACCTTTCCTCTTTATAATATTAGTATAGATGAATTTTTGACCGAAATTTTAGTTAATACTATAACTAAAATTTCGGTCAAAAATTAATCACTCAGCATAATTTTCATATTAATTCGTACACACATAATACAACTACTCACGGCTATTAATCCCTTAACGGGGTAGCCAGAGCTTTGGAATGAAAAATTCCGCAGCCACTTTTGGAAGTTGATTGGGGAAAAGGTGGTAATAATAAATGTTTTTGGTGACGGGTCTCCAACCACATCGCCCAAAAATCACTTAATAAGCCCCTATACCCTTAGTCGCCTCTTTCGATCGCCCACGGGTAGTGTTATTCTAAGCCGACACTACACGGCTACTACTATTAATTCGTCATTGGGTTTATAATCATATTATTAGTTATTACTTACGGTTATTAAATGTGGCACTATATCGATATTACTGAACTCGAAAGTGACAGGTGGCACAATATCATATTAAAAAATACTATACCATTCCAACTTATCTATGAATCTATGAAATGTAAATAAACAACATTATTTATAAAGTTGTTTATATTTTTTTTCATCTAATGTCTAGTTTACATATTATTGTATAACGTGATAATTATTTATTGACCTTACCATCCAAGTCTTGTGCGGAACATATCTATTATAGTGATAAGATCTCCAATCTGTTTGCTTTTGTAAAACTAAAACTCAACTCAAACGGTCACGGCGTATATCCCCGATGGGGTCTGCAGGGGTACTGAACTAATATTTACTTATAAACATCACTTGACATTGTTACCCGGTGTTAGATTATAAGATTGTCGCTATGTACGCATACACTGTCACATGAATAACTTAGTCATTTAGGTTTCCTCGCGATGTTTCCCCGCACCTATAACAACCATGATAAGTTAACCACACATATGACTTTAGAAAAGACAAATCGTAGTAGGATCGAACCTGGAACCCACGCCCGTCTTGTGAAACAAAAAATAATGCCTATTCACGGAATACGAGAACTAACTACCTCCTTAAGTGAACTACACATCATAAGATAAATTATTTTTAATAAGTTAAAAATCTTAACAGAACAAAATTCAACCGATTACTTTTTAAAATAGCATTTATAATGACTGTATTATTCTTACAATAAAGTGTATTTAATATTATTTTTTGCATAAACATTGGCAAAAACCCAAATTGCTGTGATCAAAAAGTCGTTACAACCGCAAAAGGGAAAAGATTTGTCCGGATACGCGTCAGATATTTATGATAAACCTTTAACTCGGGCACAATAAAAAACCGAATCCAATGCAAAAGGATCGGGACAAACAGTAAAACATTTCACAACAAACCAACAAAGCAGTCTCGAAACGGGAGACCGACACAAAAAGTTTCCAAACCCTACTTTAGCCGTGCCAAATGTTTTTAGTTTTCATTAATAGGCCAACTTCAGTAAGTAGCCGACCGCATGAGATAGTTCTAGAAATATATGTGTGACAATAATGTAGTTCGGTAAAATATTGTTGGATCCCATTACTTAATAGACAATATAAACTTTCCGCGTAATATCATGTGTGGTTTCGATGCGAACATTGCTTTTTATGGCGCTCCAGTCTTAACCGTTATTAGTTTTGGAGGCTTCCCTTGATTTATGGAGAATTTCCCAGCCGACCCTAATGTTTGTTATGCTAAATCCATTTTTACATCCTATTCAATCTCTTTATGCTAAGCATAAAGTGTATAGCTGGTATGTATTTTGTGGAAGTGATTTTTATTCTTAAAAATATCACATACGTATATTTTGTTACTAAACCTAAGAAAATTTTGCATACTGTGTATATAGCATAAGTAATTTTAGTAAGAATATGTACCCTATAAAATAAAAAAAGTGTTTTAAAACAATGTTTTAATTTTGTCTATTAATTTTAGGCTACAATGAAGAATTCACCAAAAGAATTAGATCTCAGATAAAGTTATTATGCATCAATAATTCAATATTCATTTAGTTAGCATATCATTTTAGAAATAACAATATATTTAACATTATTAAAAGCAGAGAAAAGAAATGCTATCTTTAAAAAAGCATAATTATTTAAAAAGCCATGCACCTTTTCAACGAATGATAACATTCCGATACCTAAATCGAAACAAATTATTTAAACCATAAAGTTCACCGCTAAATTGCAATCTAAATCAAGTCATAGTTAATGCATAACAGTGTGTGGTCTGCTCAGCCTCCGTTGCATTTTCTCAGTTCATATATTTTCTAAACGGCTTTCTTGGTTGCCCGCCTGTGGCTAGGATATAAATCGTTAGCTGCTTTTTACATTGCAACATAGCGATAGATTTAAAGCCTCTATTTACTTAAATAGGTATTTTACGCTTTTACATAGTATAAAATACTTATTTGTTAACCATACCCAACCATTATATTCTTATCACCTATGATGATGATGAAATATAAATCATTCGGAACTATGCAGATTTTAAAAATACACATTTATTTATTTGGTTAAGGGATTCAAATGTTTAATATAAATTATTGATAGAGTACTGATGATATAAATTATAGATATGCAAAACGTGGGTACTCTGAACACCAGGTGACAAAGTCACGTGATGTTCAGAAGTATTAGTACCTCTGCCAACCCCTTCGGGGATATTCGGCGTGAACGTTTATGTTAATTTTATGTTTAAGTTACTGAGTATTGTTAAACATAACATAACATACATAACATAAACGTTCACGCCGAATATCCCCGAAGGGGTTGGCAGAGGTACTAATACTTCTGAACATCACGTGACTTTGTCACCTGGTGTTCAGAGTACCCACGTTTTGCATGGACAGTGTACTCACGTGATAGGGGGCAGTCCTGTCGCCGTTTTGTACGAATACACTGTCACATGACTAAGTACAACTCAGCCATGTGGGTTTCCTCACGATGTTTTCCCTCACCGTTAACAACCATGATAGATTAACCACACATATGTCTTTAGAAAAAACAAATTGGTGTAGGCCCGACCCAGGATTTGAACACTAGTCGTTTGCACGATAACCGAGTGTCGGTTATTGTTAAAATTATCATATAATTAAGTATTCACACTTATTATGATTGACGATTATTTTTATCATATAAAAAGTATAAAGCTGTAATGGATCTCTAAAATGATAATGATAATGAATCGTAAGCTAACCGCTGCCAAGGGTAAGCAGGAATTTGAAATTATCTGTTAAAAAATATTTATTTTATTAATGTCATATAATATCAGGAATTTGATTCCATTTGTGTTATTAATAATTGCATTTAAAACAGATTATCTAAAAATCATAATCGAATCAAGAGCGAGTCTTGTACGTTTTTGTTATGTAAAAAACCCTTTATGTAAAACCATTAGTGTTATGTTAATTTTTGTTTCAATCAAATAACACAATTTAATATTAAGCGAATATTTTAAATCTGCTGGCATTTTAAATATCATAAAATGCCGAAGTTCTACGAAGAGCCAATGTTGGTGGCATTGAGGCCTATTTGATGCGTCGGCAGCTTCGGTGATGCGGACACGTATCACGTATGCCAGAGGAAAGGGTGGCGAAGCGCATCTTTTATTCTTTACTCGAGGAGGGCAAGCGAAAGCATGGCGGTCAACTCCTTCGATACAAAGATGTTCAGAAGCGACACATGAAGAGATGCAAAACAGAGCCCTCTAATTGGGAAGTTTTGGCAGCATAACGTCCCAAATGGCGCAGGCTTATACAGAGGCGAGTTAGTGATTTCGAGGAGCAGCGTAAAGCAGACCTCGACTCTAAGCGCGACGAGCTGAAAGCCCGACAGCCCTGCGCCATTCAATACAATTATGACAGCGGAATGCCCACGTGGTGCCCACAATGTGCGCGAGTATTTACCGCTAAGATAGGATACATAAGCCATCTTCGGGATCATGAAAGAAGAGCCGATTAAGAGTTTTTTAAATGGTCGCCATGACCGAAATCGGTCGGATGGTTTAATACATCATAAAATAAGAGGAATAGTCATCATTATTGAACCCTTATTACATATTTATAACATTCAGATTTTTGTGAAGTGTTAACATAAATACAAAATTAGTGAAAATTTTAGCTGTCGAACTATCGAGATTCATGACACCACATGACGGACAGACAAACAGACACAAAGGATTTCTTGGCAAGGAACCCTAATATCACATCAGTAAAGATCAAACGGCTAATAAACCATAAATTCTTTCTAATCCTATTCCGCAAACAGAGCTTAAAAGTACGACACTCTTACGTTAGTTATATTAACATATACTTACAACAATGGTATTTTCTGGAATGGGGCTTATAAAAATAAATCAAAAAGTAATCGTCCAAGCGTCTTGAACGATTTTGCGTCTGCTATTTTTGCTGTCAAATAAAATTGGATAGGTCGTTCGGATCGAATTGGAATGGCTCGGGTTGTTGTTCCTCATTTTTTTTCCGCTGAATCGCTTCGGCAGCAATTTTGTTAATCTTATTTCATTACCCACAATTGCTTTGCCTTATTTTGTCTGTCTTTTGTTTCTATATCGTGTAGTTTTATGATCCCATCACTAAGTGTTGACTCATCAGGTTATATGGTGGTGCGGTTAAACTAAACTAAGTGATTCATTGTATTGTTTCTTTATTATTCATAGATGTCAATTTTATTGTACATATTGTATGTATACTCACTCACGGCTATAAATTCCTTGAAGAGGTAACCAGAAATTTGGAAAAATAAATTCCTCAGGCCCTTTTAGAAGTTGAGTGAGGAAAAGATTTATATATAAATGTGGTTGGTGATGGGTCTCCAACGTTATCGCCCAATCATTATTTAAAAAGCCCAAAATACCCTTAGCCGCCACCTTCGCACACCTCATAAGCCAACACTACACAACTATATTAATTTAGAAGCTAGATTATTTTATTATAACAAATTTAATATTTGTAAGCACATGTTGTTAGCAGGAAAACTAATGCTGAGTTTCATATCTTGTATTTGTTACTTAACCGTACTTAAGTAACCAAAACAAGAAGATTATGTTTCGCTGTGACCAGCGATGCAACGAAATTTATTTCAGGAGTTTGAAATTGTTTGTCACTTAGGAAGCTTAAAACTCATTCTAGTAAATGACAGTTTGTAAATACCGTCCTAAGTGCAAGTTGATAAGCTTTTAAATTGGTGCTAAGTTTGAAATTATTAAACTATGCTTACTATAAGTTTTAAAACTATCTAATGTCTATTTATTAGAAGAAAGAAAGAAAAAAGAAGATATTCAAAAAGTAAGAACACTTATGACTATACTTATGACCTAAACACGATATAAATAGTCCAGTGGGTAGAACACCCGCCCGAAAACAGAAGGGCGTGAGTTCCAATCCTGGGACGGGCCTACACCAATTTGTCTTTTCTAAAGTCATATGTGTGGTTAATTTATCATGGTTGCCAACGGTGAGGGAAAACATCGTGAGGAAACCCACATGGCTGAGTTGTACTTAGTCATGTGACAGTGTATTGGTTCAAAAACGGCGATAGGCCTGCCCCCTATCACGTGAGTACACTGTCTAAGCAAAACGTGGGTACCTTCTCTGGAAACTAGATGGCGCTTGCCATGTGAGTTCAGGAGTATTGGTACCTCTGCCAACCCCTTCGGGGATAAACGGCATGAACGTTTATGTATTATGTTATGTTTATGTTACGATATAAATTTAAAAAACATTAAACTTAACATAAATACACTTAAATCTATAATAATAATAAAAAATAAAAACTACAGCGCACACAATATTTATTTATTTATTTATTTATTTGTCATGAAATATAGTTTTTACAGGTAGTGTCACCTAATGCAACTAAATTACACATTTAATAATTTACAAGTTAACAATACAATAGCGAGATTACACATTTAATAATTTAAAAGTTAACAATATAATTAATTAAAGCAACTAGTTTACATTGTAACATAAATAATGCAATTTGCATTTGGTGAAGTCAGTCAAAGAACATGCGAAAATATCAATATGTTCTGTTCTTACTTAAGAAATGGTCACTGGCTCAGGATATTTCTACCAGTACTGGCTACTAGTAGCACTGATTTTCAGCCAGTGCCAAAATAATAATAAAAAATAAAAAATAACACAAACAAACAACAAAGGGTAGCCGATAAACTAAGTACAAAAATATATAAACAAAAGATATTTTATGGTAACATTGCATCGTTACAAACCACATCATTTGAAACAACAAGTTAACAATGAAATCTTCACAAAATAACTGCAACGATGGTATAAAAAATCACAGCCAAATGATAAGTAGAAAAATAGATTAATAACACAATAACATTTTTTAAACATGTGTGATAAGATATTATAATTAGTATACTTTTCTTACATAAATAATAAGTATATTATTCTTACATAACTATATAAAATACAACCTTAAACCAATTGAACATATTATTTGATATTATTACAAATTATTATTCGTAGCTGTGTAGTGCCGGCTTAGAATTGCACTACCCCATTTCTTCCGGTGGGTGTACGTAAAAGGCGACTAACGGTATTGGGGCTTTTAAGGGATTGTTGGGCGATGCGGTTGGAGACCCATCACCAACAACCTTTATTTCACCATCTTTTCCCCACGCAACTTCCAAAAGTGGCTGAGAAATTTCTAATTCACTGGCTCTGGTTACCCCTTTAAGGGATTTATAGCCGTGAGTATGTATGTTATTACAATAATTGAATCTATAAGTGTATAAATAAATGTATAGTTTATCCTACATAAGTTCACGCCAAATTTTTATTAAAAAAAGTATGTATTTTTATTAAAAAAAGTAATTATTGCTTTAACTCTTCAACGTTCTGTACATCTATTATTACCATTAATTTACTGACCTTACTATACAAAGGTTGTCTGAAAAAGATTGTTTTAAATGATAACACCGCCAATTTAACTTCTTTTTGGTAACAGTATTTTTAAAAATACTTTTTTCCACCCACCACCACCCATGCACACCACACCACACCACGCAGAGAGGCGTGAGTTTAAATCCCAAGCCGGGTTAACACCAATTGGTATTTACATTATTCACATTTGTGGTTCATTTATCTAGTTGTTAACGGCGAGGTAAAATATTGTGAGGATAAGGTATTGTGGAGGTAAGATGTACTTAGTCTTGTGACAGTATGCCTGCCCTCTATCACGTGAGCAGCCTGTCCGAGAAATCGTGGGTACTCGAACGCTAGATGATAATTTACTTGTGTTGTTTAAGTCTGTTTTTAACATATTTTTTATGAATTGTTGAGGACACACACACATACACCTTAAGAGGAGAATAAAGTCTTTTCTTTTCTATAATAATGTCATGTGATGTTCAGAAATATATGTACCTCTACCCCCTTTCGGGGACATATGGCGTTATCGTTTGAGTCTTTGAAAGCATTTACTACTCCTTCGCTACTAGAACATTCTCCGTAAAAGATAAATAATTCCTCTATTTCCTTAATTAGAAAATCCTTATTTTCAAAAACAAGTGCCCGCTACATTTTGTTACATACGTTATTTCTTTGAACAAATTTTGGTTAAAACGCGAAGCATTCCGACAAAAGGTTCGTTTTAGAGCCCAAAGCCTAAGCCGCATACATTTTCCGGATTTGGCCGGTTCGTGACCCCGCATCGCAGACATAACTTTGTGGCCAACTCAAAACAGTTATCGCACTTTCCATATGAATATCCGATGAATTCAAAATAATAAAGTTTCGATAAAATGTTTTATCGTTTCCTTATTGCGATAGTTTAATCATTTTTATGTATTGTTGTTTCATTACTTTACATAAAAAGAGTTTGATTTCAAGTATGAGTCAAACACGCATTTTATTGTCTTCTTGACAGAAGACATCAGATTGACATCAATAACACTAAATAAGTTTGTGAATCATAGTTTTCAAACATTTTAAATACCAAATGAGACAATTTTCAATGGTTCGTATATAATTGTCGTAAAATATATAGAAATTTTCTTATCTTTGCGTTAGTATTTTATAGATGTTGATCCAATAAATATCTATTTCAAAAATAACCATCGTTTTTATCTTGTGGTTAAATTGATTTTGTTCCAAATAAAGAATACGTATGGAACTTATTCCTTTATATTCTAAGTTTATAAATTTAACCAAGCTCTGGCCATCCCCTTTTGGGATTAATGGCCCTGAGTATATGTATGTATGTATGTTTTTTTAAATATCTAATAGTTTATTCTCAAAATCGCTGATTTTACACACTTATTTTTACTTATGCGATCCCATTCGCCACATCAAAATCAATTCAACAAAGTTACGTTCGCTGCACATGAGTCTCAACTCAAATAACTTTACACCTTCAAGCACTAATACTAACTTTTGATAGCTCTAAACAACCCTGCCTGCTTCGTCGTAACAAACTTAACTTCACAGTATCAAGTGAAACTTGAAAACTTTAATCTTACTAGCGCCGATAACTTTTAATATTTGCTTCCAAGTACTTTTATAATGTTTATTCATTGAATTTTGTTTGAAACCGTCTTACAAAGTTTTGAAAAATGTTTTTAATATTTTTTGATTTTATTTTCTACTTCATCTTTCTTCAACACTAAACATCTTACTTATACATCTTTTATGTATACATCTTTTGCCACATTTCTTTCAGTCATTTTTTTCCTATACCCAAAGAACATTAATACACCTTTAAAACTACGGTTAAAACCAAAAATAAGGGTCATAATTTTGCTACACTGTGTTCATATGCCTGTGTGTTCTATTTAGGTAGATACCTAAACTCTCAAACTGATTTAAAGTTCTGGTGATGACGAATATGAAATATGTATTTGTACTATATATTTTGTACCTGTACATGATTTTCTAACTGAACTCGTTTATTGTTTCTCTCTTTCAAAACTACAATTTTCGAAGTCGACTATAAAAACAACCATTAAATACACAGTGTTATAATTTTCCGTCTTTATTTATATTATAAATGATATTATCTTTGTTTATTGTTTAGGCGAAAATTGGAAAATAAGTGAAAAACAAATTAAGATTCCGACACCAATTAACCTGGGACTAAAAACGCGGACTTGCAACATTACCAGCCTACGTCGAACAATAATCTCTACAGCCTGCCGAAAGCTTCTATTTTACCGTACATTCCCTTGCAAAGTGCCTTGAAAGCTAGCGTACTTTAATTTGCATAAAATCGTACACCCGCATTTACTGAAGTATATTCTGTTTTTTGCTTTCGATTGCTGAATGCTGATTTGACTGTATTTTTGTAATCTAAATAACTAACAATGAAAGAGCTCTTTACATCGTCTGCTTTAAAACGATATGCAAAATCTAAGTTTCGAAATATAAAGCATTTGTAGAAGCAATTTATTGTGGTAGTTCATTACTTAATAATTTAACCATCAACAAGTAGGTTAAAGATTCCAACGATGAGTCTATGATATTGTAGTATTTTATGATGTCATAATGCCTTGCTCGATTAACTGGGTAAAAGCTCTTATGTAATTTTTTACCTTAATTTATGCGATGGTATTGGAAACACAACTAGTCTAGACAAGATTAAGGTGCTTTATATTTGAAATTAATAACTATCTAACACTTCTGAAGTATTATGACCTATCAATGTACTTAGATGGTTAAAAATCAAATTTATGTTCGGAAAACCACAGTGGCACACGTACATATTTTAGTTCCCGTTGGGGTAAACAGAGACTATTGATAACTACTTTGTTTGATATTGGCTCACTTCATGAGCTTCATTTAAATCATTAAATCTACATACTCTCCATCTCTAGTAAACAACATACATACACACATATACTCACGGAATTAGTTCCCATAGGGGTAGGCAGAGACTATCAATCGCCACTTCGTACGATCCTGACAATCTCTCTAGCTTCGTTTACATCCATCAATGTTTACGTAAATGCTCTTTTATTTTTTACAAACTTGCAATATATACAAATTCTTTAAAGTAAAACGCTATTCTACCATCATTATCAATCACAGACTTTGTAACTTTTTCTCCTCTCTTAAAAACGTTAAAATTAAAATTAAATGAAATTATAACGTCTAATAAGTATAACGTCATAGATATAAAAAAATATATGATTTGTTGGATTGTTTTAAAATGAAAATCTCTCTTTAAATGACAATTTAACATTTATTCGAAACTGAAATGCGCTTTTTGTTGTCTAACGAGTTTATTAGTTTACGAGTTCTCATAACTGTGTTTATTTTAAATTTATGTTAATATTTTTTCAACAACATACATACATACATATACTCACGGCTATAAGTCCCTAGAAGGGGTAGCCAGAGCTAAGGAATTCGAAATTCCTCAGCCACGTTTGGAAAGTTGAGTGGGGAAAAGATGGTAAAATAAAGGTTGTTGGTGATGGGTCTCCAACCGCATCGCCCAAAAATCCCTTAAAAGCCCCGATACCGTTAGTCGCCTCTTACGTACACTCACCGAAAGAAATGGGGTAGTGCTATTCTAAGCCGACACTACACAGGTAAATAAATAACCGTCTTTTTTGTCAGCGCTGTATTTAATGTTGCATAAATATTTTACAACAAAAGTCATACATAATAGTATATTATTATTTAAAGTGTTTACTTAATTTACTTTATGTAAAAAAGAAGTTTCTAGGATCAAGTCACTTCGATGTCAGTTTATAAAAAAATAAAATAAAAACTTCGAAGTAAACCGTCGTAAAGACGTGTGTCGATTTAGTTAATATTTAGGTTGCAGGTTTGGATAAGAAATTTTATACTAATGAAAAACACTGACACACACATTATTCCTGTGAGTGTCGTGGGAGGTGATTTAGGATTCTTGAATTTTTACGTGATTTTTTGGGAATATGGCTTGAGATCTATCAACAACAATTTTCTATTCTATATTTCTCTACCAGAAGTGGCTGAGGAATTTAAAATTCTTAAAATCCGACTACCATATTCGAGATGTGTAGTTATGAATATAGAGGGATAGATGAATTACTATTAAAATAATACACTTGACATCACATTTCAAAAATAATTAAAATACAAAATCGTCTTTCTTGATGCTTTTGCTTTCATATATGCATATTATTTTCATGAAAATCCACAGGCACCTAAATTAGCCGGTTAATAAATCATTACGCTCGGTGTGCAACGGGCTTCGCAAAATGTCGGTGTTCGCAACTCGGCCAAAACTTAATTAAACTTTTAATGAGCCGAGCAATATTTTGAGTCACATACTTGCACATATAGGAAATTTTCTCTAACTTTGATTGCTCGTCATAATAATCATTATGAACGGGTCGTTGGTGTTCTTAACGTGCCCATTAAAAACCATCTTCAAACTTCATTACCCGGAAGGCTGTCATGTTAAAAGCCGTATTTTAATACAGTTATTTAACATTAAAACTTTACTTAAATTCGGTGCGAGTTACTGATTTTAATATTACAGGGGTTGGTTTCATTTTCAAATAATAGTATACATATATTCTAAAAGCTGTTGTAACATATTATTCTTTTAGTAACTCTTTTAGTAAGTAAAAAAGAGGGTAAAACTTGCTAATTATATCGTGATTATCGTGATAAACTCATGGTACCCAAACTGCTTTACATGTTTAAAAAGATCTATTTCCTCCACTTTCCCAGGAATTTAGTGTCAAAGGAGACTAAAGTAAATTCAAGAAAAAAACACGAGCAGCACTAATATGTTTCATTCGCAATCAATTACACAGACTTTCAAAAGTCATAGTAATAACTAGCAAACAAGGCCAACAGTTCTCACTGCTATAAATCAAAGTAAAAGCTGAAATGAAAATATGAGTGCAATTAGAACACTTCAATAGCAGCCTCACGGCTATTTTGGCTTTTCGCCAAGACGGCGTACCACCTTTCTTCACTACTAACTGGATAAATAATCATAATTTACTACAGAAACAGAATTTTATAAATAATTTATATGATATCAACATACATTTCAATTACCTTTAGACTATTAGATTCCATGGGGGTTAATTACTATTTATCGCTAGTTTATACGATCCTGTAATGGTATACGAATCATTAGTTGGTCAAAATGGCTGATGAAGTGGTGTGAATAAGATTACGATTAGGCGTCGAAATATATCATTATTTCTTTTCATATTTTGGTCTTTATCATTTGTAGTTTTCACATTATAATTTTTATAACTAATGATCTTATAGTTATAGGAATTTAAAGGTTAGTCTTTGTTAAGTGGTCCGCCCAGGGAAACAACTGAAAATCAGTGTTTTGCGTAAAGCAAATTTCAATGCTGAGTTGGATCCCATTTTCATTGCTGTAACACAATAAAATTGGTGTTATAATGTGTATTTCTGATTTTATTGCAATGTGTATTTCTGTTGATTTTGTTATGTATTTGATCATGTTGTTGTACTTTGTGTGTCAAAGTAGTAAAAATAAAATGTTTATCTATCTGTCTATCCTGATAAACTTCTCAAGATTTATTTACATTAACCAATTTTTTCATACACGCCTTCACACACTTTCTATTTGAACTAAATGTCTCTTACTAATAAATCAACCTGGCAAACATCGTTTTGGAATTTCAAAAAGTAATCGTGCCATATCTCTGGCTGTTATATAAATATAGGTTATTAACGGTACGTCGGAGAAGAGAAAACATAGTGAGGAAACCCACATTGTTAAGTTTTATTAAGTCATTGGATATGTATTGGTACAAAACGGCTATTTGGCTGACTTCTGCCAAATATTTTATGCCTAATCACGTGACAGTTCATTCAAACAAAGCATTCTGAACACGCAAACGCAAAACTCTGAACATCAGCTGACGAAATTGACACGTGATCATCACAAGTATTAGTAACCTCGCTAACCCACCTAGGACATCTTTCGTGAAAGTATGTTCGAGAAACCTTTTGGACTGTAGTGTATATTCATGTTTGGAACAAAAATAACATCGTTGATATCATTCTGGAAAGGCTAGATTTTATTCAATGTTTTATTCATCTCTTGTTTTGGGCATTGAAAGTCGTTTAGGATAAAATGTTTTTTAAATCACCCGAAAAAATATCCCGACAGTTTTTTATTGAAATCTATTTTTAATTCTATTATCATTATTTATACAACCCTACACAACTCAACACATTATTTATCTGAGCCATAAAATAAATATTGTTCTATAGATTTTACGAATAAAAATAAACCATTTAAAACTTAAATAACAAATGAAGCTAATGTTTTATTTGAGGCAATTATTTTTTTCCCTAAGTAAGCTAAAAGCCCGCTTTGTGTTAGCACGACGCTGTTCGACAAACTAATTGGCCAATAACATACGATAAATTGGCCATTAAACTTTCAGCTTGAAAAAGAATGCTAAATAGAGCTTGGCATAGGAAAAACCTATGATTTATTTAGATTTGTTAATATGGTTATTCATTATGAATATGTTGCTTACAAATATTTGACGACACGTATAAAATGATTCATCCTCAAATTCAAACGTTCACGCCGTATGTCTCCGAAGGGGTTGGCAAAGGTACTAATACTCCTGGTCATCACGTGACATTCTCACCTGGTGATCAGAGTACCCACGTTTTGTTTGGACAGTATACTCACGTGATAGCGGGCAGGTTTGTGCGAATACACTGTCACATGACAAAGTACAACTTAGCCATATGGGTTTCTTCACGATGTTTTTCCTCACCGTTAATAACCATGATAAATTAACAACACATATGACTTTAAAAAAGACAAATTGGTGTAGATCGACCCGGGATTTGAACCCTCACCTATACCCCTATCACGGTTGCTATGTATGTATGTTTCATACTGTAAGTTAGTATATGTCACATACATACATACATATACTCACGGCTATATTTCCCTAGAAGGGGTAGCCAGAGCTAAGAAATTATAAATTCCTCAGCCACTTTTGGAAGTTGGGTGGGGAAAAGATGGTAAAAAATAAAGGTTTTTGGTGATGGGTCTCCAACCGCATCGCCCAAAAATCCAATAAAAAGCCCCAATACCCTTAGTCGCCTCTTACGACACCCGTGGGTAGAAAGGGGTAGCGACATTCTAAGCCGGCACTACGCGGCAACACGTATACGCGGTATATGTCACACTTCCTATCTTTATCTGACCATTTTACTAGTTTCCACTTTTAAAACTGTCATAGAGGTAGAGAAAAGATCCGAAAAATTTAGTAAGTAGCATAGGCATATATAAAATAACTACGGAATATAGATTCAGGGGGATAGCATTACCAAAAAGATTTGTAGTAAAAATCAGTTTACC
Source organism: Bedellia somnulentella (assembly GCA_963576735.1). Lineage (NCBI taxonomy): Eukaryota > Metazoa > Arthropoda > Insecta > Lepidoptera > Bedelliidae > Bedellia > Bedellia somnulentella. The sequence goes on from OY755171.1 coordinate 9,121,118, forward strand.
TTTACATTGTAAGTAGAATGGTAAACATTTAACCGATTATTTTCACATTAAAAGGGGTCGATTTGTATGAGTTTGCAATTTTTAAACGCTCAGCCTATAGAGTTTTGTTTGTGTAGTGTCTTATAGTATGTTGTGTTTCTTTTTAATTTAAGTTGCTCAAGTTTGAAATCATATTCATCCCTTTTTCTTAATAGAACATGGCCTAGTTAGGCGCTATTAAATAAAACACTTTGCACTAGCTCACCATTTAAAAACATTATATAATAATATAAGGCTTAGAATGTCACTACCCCTTTCTACCCACGGGTGTCGTAAGAGCCGACTAAGGGTATGAGGCTTTTTTAAGTGTTAATTGGGCGATGTGGTTGGAGACCCATCACCAACGATACTTTATTTCTACCATCTTGTCCCCTATTAACTTCTAAATGTGGCTGAAGAGTTTCTAGCTCGGAAGCCCTGGCTACCCCTTTTTGGGATTTATGGCCGTGAGTATATGTATGTATGTATGTTTGTTAAAGTGTATCTGTAACCAGCTAAATCTGATAAGTACAAACTAGTTTTTCTCAGGTCAAAATACGAGTAGTTCATTCTTTATGAGATAGGGTTAACCAGTATAGGCTAAACTGGATTTTTCTATGGGTTATATGAGGATCTAGTTTAACCTATGTGGAATTGCGCCTAATATAGATAAGCATACTTTGAAATTCCTTCATTATCTTTATGATCTTTTCCCCGCTTTACATACACAAAATAATAACTGTAGAATAAACTATTAAATCATAAACTTAAATTAACCTATCGACATTCAATTCAAAACCCAACAGAAACCGCTTTCCTAAGACACTTTTGGATCCTATTTTCATAAATTTCCGTGACTACAGCAAAGAAGATCTATAGAAAAGATATTGAATACATTCCACCATCCTTAGGAAGGGGGCCAAAATATGTGATGCAATTACTGAGTTCAGGTGCCGGGTTGAGTCGGATGGCGAGATTCCGTGGCACCTTGGCACAGTGCCATATTGAGAACGGTCGGAATAAACTGTTTTGTATTTTAGATTCACCCCAAAATGTGCCGTGGACTTGCCATTATATTACTGCGCGCGTTCGGTACGTGCGACTTGATTTCCATAAGACGGCACAAAATAGCTTGGCTTGGTAGTATAAATATAATACAAAGAAATAACTGAACATTGGTTTTGTGCCGATTAACTTTTGGTTAAAAGAATAAAACAAACTTCAAACAATGAGTAAATCTTATGAGATTTAAAACAATGCTATTTGTATAAAACATAGTTTTTAATACCAGCAAAATAAAAAAATCTTCAAAATTAAAAAAAAGAATGCCGTACCATTAAAATATTATGCACAAATTCATTGATCTTAAAAGTTTCACCAAAAGTAACGTTTTCTTAATCTCTTCAAATAAATACAGTTGCAAAAAAATCTATTAAAATTTTGTGATTGGTTAGCAATATGTTTGCAAAATCGTCAAAGTCTGTCGTCAATATAAAGTTTCGCTACCAAACACTCCCGCGATACAAGCTTGTTCTACCGTGGTGTCATTAGCTGGAATAATCCCTTTGATTCACACGCAGCCCTTCACACCGATACGGCTTCTAACAACACTACGCTAAAGTTTTAGTACTAATTCGGTAGTTTTGTAGGATTTCCGATCGGCTTTATTTGATTTATTGATTAGGAACTTGAGAGTTCAATTCAGAGAACAAGTTTATTTAGTTTTATATACAAACTCGTTAAGTTTAAAGAAGATAGTTGTTATGTGGTTTTATATCTTATAAAGTTACATACATTTGCATACATATACTATACTCATATACATCTCGAAAAGGGGGTAGCCAGAGCTTCAGAGCTAGAAACTCTTAAGCCACATTTGGAAATAAAGTATCGTTGTTGATGGGTCTCCAACCGACTGGCCTAAAAATCTTTAAAAAGCCCCATACCTTTAGTCGTCTTAAAAGGGTAGTAACATTGGAAGCCGGCACTACACGGCAATTATTAAGTTATGCATGTAATTTAAATCTACGTCATATACCATAAAATCACACAAATCAGTCACGGCAATTTTACTGGCAGAGCAATATGTTGTCAGGCACATATGAAGTGGAATCAACATGCATATATATTCTCACGGATATAAAATTTAAAAGAGGAAGTTGCTGAATAGTGTCGGTATAGAATAGCACTACCCCATTTCTTCCGGTGGGTGTACGTAAGAGGCGACTAACGGTATTGGGGCTTTTTAAGGGATTTTTGGGCGATGCGGTTGGAGACCCATCACCAACAACCATTATTTTACCATCTTTTCCCCACGCAACTTCCAAAAGTGGCTGAGGAATTTCTAATTCGTTAGCTCTGGCTACCCCTTCTAGGGATTTATAGCCGTGAGTATATGTATGTATGTAGGAAGTCATAATTAGGCTATCGTACGTCACTAACGGGAAAAATGGGGTAGTTCTATTCCAAGCCTACATTCTTCACAACGAATAACAATCAATTTAGTAAATGACACAGTTGTTATCACTGAAAAGGCGCCATAGCCATAAAATCAAAAAATCATCCACTTTTTCCGTTGTCGACAGCCGTGGCCGAGTAGTTAGGTGACTAGCTTCTGTGTCCTGAGGTCGCGGGTTCGATCCCCGCTGTGATGAGCATAAATGGTGTTTCAGTCTTGGATGTTATTTATATGTGTATTATATTATATTATATTAAATATATCGTTGAGTTAGTATCCCATACCACAGTCATTCAGTTGTACTTACTTTGGAGCTAACTTGATCTGTGTCATATGTCCACATATATTTATCTATTATTATTTACTAGTGGATCGTCCCAGCTTCGCACGAGTAGCGTTGTTTTTTTAAATATCTGAGGTTTCTTTCTTCAGTCCCTGCTTAAGCATTGTGAAATTCAGCGCAATTATATGTAAATTAGTAAAGATTTGGTTTTGATCACGGGCGCGATGGCTTATTTTATGTATAATTTCGGTGTTTGTCTACCGATTTCTATGATTCTTTTTTTATTGAATAGGTAATAATGTTACCTTTTTTTAAATTTGGGATGAGTGAGACGTTTACAAACGTAAGAGTAAACAAATATAATCAGAATGATCCGAACTGCTAAGCTATCAGGAATTACACGTGTTATTGTGAGTCAACCGTAAAAGATAGACATAAACTGCTGAGGTTTTTTTTTAGATAATTTTATGAAGAATATTTTCGTCACACGTGATTTCTATGTAAGTTTAACCATTGAGGCTGCACACGCGACGGAAGCTTAAAAAATGGAGTAACTTCTCCCGTTTTCCCAAAATTTCCCAAAATTCCCCTTTACTACTCTGCTGGAAAGTATACAAAAACCTGCGCAGGTGTATGAAGAATAATTGTACCAAGTTTCGTTAAAATCCGTCGAGTAGTTTTTGTTTCCATAAGGAACATACAAACCGACAGACAGACAGACAGACAGACAGACAGACAGACAGACAGACAGACAGACAAAAATTTTACTGATTGTATTTTTGGCATCAGTATCGATCCCTAATCACCACCTGATGGTTATTTTAAAAATATATTTCATGTACAGAATTGACCTCTCTACAGATTTATTATAAGTATAGATTAATTCTTCCGTCGCTCGAGAGAAAATGGTGATATAAAGCCCACCTATTATTATATTAGATACATACATATACCCACGACTATAAAGCCCTAAAAGGAGTAGCCAGAGCTTCAGAATAAGAAATTCCTCAGCGACTTTTGGAAGTTGAGTGGGACTAAGATTGTAAAATGAAGGTTTTTGGTAATAAGTATTCAACTGCATTGCCCAAAAATAACTTTAAAAAACTTGATACCCTTAGTCGCCTCTTACAAACAACCACGTTCAGAAATGAGTTAGTGATATTCTAAATACACACTAGATACTTATCTGATAGTCTTGATGATGATGATGAAGATTACACTCAGATTTTTTGGTATTTATAGTTGCAGTGGGAAGAAAAAACACCAAGTGTGAAATTTTGACGGATATTCTATCACGGTTGATGAGATATAGCCTGCTATTAGGCAGACAGAGCGATTAGCAATGAAGCCCTTATAATATAATTTATTATTGTAATATATTTAATTTATTATAATTTATAATTTATTATTATTACAAATTACAGTAAAAAAGAGTGATGTTAATTTCCGTCCCAGGTGATATCGCTGATAAAAGAAACATACTGATAAATAATTTATTAAAACCCATATCCACAACGAGTTAAGATTTAAATTATAATCAAAATATACAGAAGTATTATATTTTACTTAAAACTTGCTTTTAATTCGAATAAAGGATTACGAATACTTATGGTAATAAATCATCTTTATTCCGAAGCAAAAACTGTGAAAATAGTTTACATTACATCAACTCAACTTTTACGCCTTATGTTATTTATCCCTGATGGATGGCGTAATATTCCTGAACGTGTAATTTTTACGCTCTGATTACGTTAACATGATAGGGAGCAAAACAGACCCAGGATTCAAACCTACGTCTCCCTACATTAGAAGTAAAATATAATGTATAATTTATCCACAAAACAAAATTGAATTGACAACTTTACAATTAAGCACAAAAAACGCGACACGTTCAAATTTAAAATTATAGAAAAAGTTTATCAATATGTCACTGCCTTCGTGGAGTCCACATTATAAAATTTAAATTTCGAATTTCAAACAAGCCGGCGAACTTTTACCTCGACGTTCGAACTTTAAAATGTTTGGGTTCAGTAAAAAAATGACGCGCTCACGTATTTTAGAAAAATATGAAGCCATGCATACATTTTCGCTCACTAAAACTGCAAGAATGGATATTATATTTTTGTGTTCGTGTTTAATCATTGTTGGAATGTTGAAATGAAATTGACGGTGTCAGAGAAAATTAAATGACAGTGTCCTGTTCAGTGGTCATAATAAAAATGTGTTAGGCAACACAATGGGAGTGTTCCCGCCATTTTGTCCGCGCCCATTGATGAAAATTGCTACTGTTCCAACTCAACCCATTTATAATAACGGACTCTGGGTTGATTTAGCTAAATGTAGCTGAAACCACGCTGACTTGAATTTATGGTACGTAAAAATATATGTTTGTATTGTACGGATATTAGCTCAGCTGTATATGTGTAATGAGTTTTGCTTTTATTGTTCAGGTCTTATTATTAAGCTTTGTGGAATGTGTATAATAATAAAAATAATATGCTTGTAGATCTTAGTGCTTCCTGTCACCGTACCTGAAAATATGACAAATGTATCAGTTTAAAGAAACACTGCCTGAGCTAGCACTCTATAAAGTGCGTACATCATCCAAGAGAAAAGAGGGTAAGTACTACATCTAAGCTACAACCTTTTGTCAATCAATGTTATTTAATTGTGTCAACGTATACATTGCTTGTTATTGTAATATAAATACATATAATCCATTATTTCCCATTGGGGTAGGCAGAGTCTATCGATCGTCTCTCTAGTTTTGTTTAAATCCACAAATCATTTCATACATTCTCTTTTATTCATTCCACTTCGGACGCCTGCGACTTTTAGACACATTTTCTATTTGATCTAAATGTGTCTTCTTTAGTCGTCTTCTACTAACATTACCCTCCACATATACAAATAAACAATATACAAACCTTGCAACCACAAAACAAAGAATTTCGTAAACTTAACATTTGTTTACCAAAAAATAACTACTGTTTTATAAGAGCAACCAGTATAACGTTGTTAAGAATTAATGTTGCTGGCTTTTGATGCACTTCTATTAGATTCGAAATGCGTGAGTGGTTTCAGCAAGCTTTTAGCCAAAACTCTCATTATATTCAACCATTTACCTCTATTTTTGCTCTGTACAGCTTACTGTTATAAAACTTTATACTTTGCACTATTTTTGCAACTATAAAGTGAAGTGGATGAAAAGTATTTTAACCGTAGCTTTTCCGGTTCAAGGTTTAACAATTTATTTTTCTGGAGTTAAATTCATAACCGTAGCGTCGCTTATTTTTATTTTTTATAATTTTCTGGCATTTATTTTATTTTATTTTGTATCCTTTTATTGGTTATTACTCCCCTACAAATGTATGTTTTTTGCAATTAAGTTTACTTTTTCTGTGCTTTATTCAAACTGAATACAAAAAAATATGCAGTAATTAAAAAACAGTGCATCAATGAATTACAAATATGATTACATAAAAAATGCAATGTTTTGGCGTCAGTGGAAAATAGGTATTTGGTAATGGTAATTTGGTATGGACATAAATGTACTCACGGCTATATATATCCCTAGAAAGAGTAGGAAGAGCTTCAGAAAAGAATTTTCTCAGACATTTTTAGAAGCCATATGTGGAAATATTTTAAAATAAAGTTTGCTGGTGATGGGTCTCCAACGGGGTTTTATTATTCTGTACAGAGACTACACAGACTGAATAAATTAATAATAACATTACTGCATAGCAGATGCATAAATACTGTAAAACAGACGTAATTACAGTTATTTGAATGACATTATGATCATGGTTTTCCAAGTCTAATGTAAATGTTTGTGTATTTATTGTTATTATTTGTAAGTTTCTTGTGTTTTTAGGCAAAAAAGGAGTAAAAGTATGAAAATCAAACTACAGTCGGGGTTTTTCTCCGGTATAGAATGTTTAATATAACAATTAAGAAGTGTTTGCCTTAGTACTTTTGTGCGTACTCGTATGCATATGAAAACGTTTTATTAGAATTTTATGATGAATGTCTTGCGTCGGTTCTTTTTCTTTTGCCATTGCATGAGACACCGTTTTGTGTGCTTCAAAAGCTGATTGAATTAATGATAGGTACCTGGTACCAACTGAAATGTTTATCTTATCCTAAGAAGATTACCTTACTTTTATAAGAGGATTATAACAAGACTATACTTAAGCGTACATAAATAATAATCCGGAGACAGATTATTTTAAGAAAGGATTACACTGTCGTCTTTGAGATCAAGATTGTTTTTGTTTTCGTGAAGTTTATATAGTTGTATACAAAATTACAGTAAAATATTGCTTGAAATAATCGCAATAGAGACTTCAACATAGTGTAACATCATCAAACAGACATCATCTTAATCCGCCAGTTTAACTTAGATTTTACTGAAATAAATTCTATATTTCATGACATTCAGTGATTAACAAAAGGTTGTCTAACTTAAGCTAAATGTGTAGGATGTAACGAAGCATACGAGTTCTTCTATTATAAAAAAACGATGATTTATAGTTTCATTTCACGTCTAACTTTAGACAAAATTTCCCAAAATAATATCGTAACTGAACCTCTGAGTGTGGAGGCAAAGCTCGAACTATATTTTGTCGGAGACAGTTATAACCAAAATGTTATTATAAGAATAAAAAAACACCAAATCGTAATATAGATCCTTTATTAGTATACCTGAAAGATTACAATAAATTAATAAAAAAAACTTCGACACATTCGCACCTAAAACTTCATTCGACATGCGATGTAAGTAAAATTCCTTTTTCTAATTTGGGCCGCGGAATTCGTTTGAAAAGTTCTAGCACGCAATTGGTGACGTGGTAAATTAAACCATCATACGAGCGTCAACCCCTTTTGGCCAATAATCGGCCTAAGTGGGCCAGTAATTTACTCCTACTTCGGTGTTAGGCAGTCACGCAAGTGCACACGTGAAAATACCGGCTTAAGTTTTCATGGCGTTTGAAGTGTTGACTTTTGCGATAGTAAAGTTTTTGTTGCTTGGAACATGCACTGTTTTATTTATGAGGCACAGTTGTTTGTGATCGGAAAATGGTTGCATGTATTCCAGAGGTAAAATAAGTTTGAAATTGGGTTTTTGTGTGAATGGAAAGATGGCTTATTTATATTTTAAAGTTACGAATATTCATTTTAATGGGCCAAATTACACAAATGTACAATGGAGTTAAGGATTAACCACAGAATCGATGTAACGATTATTCTTCCATTTTAACTACAATATATAAATATATGTTAAAAAGTAGTTGACTGGTGTAACTTCGTCTGCATGATCAATCTACTTATGTATTTTATTAAGACCTAAAAATATTACTTATTAACATATAAATTTATTCAATTAATAAATCCATATTATCACAGACCAGACTAATTGACTGGTGTAACTTCGTCTGCATGATCAATCTACTTATATATTTTATTAAGACCTAAAAATATTACTTATTAACATATAAATTTATTCAATTAATAAATCCATATTATCACAGACCAGACTAATTGACTGGTGTAACTTCGTCTGCATGATCAATCTACTTATATATTTTATTAAGACCTAAAAATATTACTTATTAACATATAAATTTATTCAATTAATAAATCCATATTATCACAGACCAGACTAATTGACTGGTGTAACTTCGTCTGCATGATCAATCTACTTATATATTTTATTAAGACCTAAAAATATAACTTATTAACATATAAATTTATTCAATTAATAAATCCATATTATCACAGACCAGACTAATTGACTGGTGTAACTTCGTCTGCATGATCAATCTACTTATATATTTTATTAAGACCTAAAAATATTACTTATTAACATATAAATTTATTCACGACGACGAAACGAACGACGTGATAGCTCAATGGGTAGGACACCGGTTAACGTGCAAGCGACTAGTGTTCAAATCCCGGGTCGGGCCTACACCAATTTTTCTTTTCTAATGACATATGTGTGGTTAATTTATCATGGTTGTTAAAGGTGAGGGAAAACATCGTGAGGAAACCCACATGACTGAGTTGTACTTAGTCATGTGACAGTGTATTCGTACAAAACGGCGATAGGCCTGCCCCCTATCACGTGAGTACACTGTCCATGCAAAACGTGGGTACTCTGAACACCAGGTGACAAAGTCACGTGATGTTCAGAAGTATTAGTACCTCTGCCAACCCCTTCGGGGATATTCGGCGTGAACGTTCATGTTATGTTATGTTATGTAAATTTATTCAATGAAGAAATCCATATTATCACAGACCAGGCTTCCTCGTAGGGATTATCATATCACAAATCGTCATCATCTTCCAACCGAGCCCTGTCTAACTTGGCAGGTTTCTTCTGCAATGCAAGTAGCTTGGACAGCTTTGTTTACCCATATCTTTGTAATTATCAACCTTTGACTCATAAAATCACGAAAACCAGCACAACAACAAAATCCCATGTTAATCCCCCAAGTCAACTTTAAATTTAGTCATGCAAAGTGTTCAAAATACTTAAACGTTCGCCCTGATCAGTAATTGCAATGTCCAGGCTTAAATTCTAGGTACTTCCAACCCAACAAAACCGACTAAACACATACAGTCAATGAGATTTAAAACACCATTAAAATCTATTGATGCTTTCATCGCTATTAATAGTAGTTTAAACATGAAATGATAATTTAATTTAAATTTTATTTCCATTTGCTCGTGGTTATTCTAAATTGTATTTTCGTTATGTAAATGGCGTGTTTATATTTGTATTAACAGGTGATGCATTCGTGACTGCTTCTCATTACGTTTGGTTAAATACTACGTTCAAAATATTTACCTATATTTTACTCCATGTAAATTTTAAAATAACTATAATTAAATATTTAATGGTAACCATTTTAGATTTGATATTGGTAAGAATTATAACACTTGTAATACATACATACATATACTCACGCTATTATTATCCGATGAGATAGGTAGACAATATTGATCGCCACAATGAACGATTCTGGCAAACCTCTCTAGCTTGTAAACCAAGTTCGCAATCCATCAATCTTTTCATACGAGCATTTTATTCTTCATACCTCGGAAGCCACACACTCTCTACTAATACTGGTAATAGTTAACCTTATAAGTTAAAACAATATCTCCTTGAACAAGTCAAGAGTATGGTATCGTAATTTTATATATCATAATACAAACTATCCACTTTAAACGCACTAAAACCTAATTTTGACCAAATAAATATGTCCATAAGCTTAATTAATAATGATTTAATGCAAATTTTGAAATGGAGTGAAGCATATGGATTAAAAGTTAATCCGAATAAAACGCAAATAATTATAGTTGGTAGCTCACGAATTGTTTCCAAGATTGACTATAAATCACTACCGCCTGTTTTATTTGATGGCACATACATTCCTTTCAGCGCTGCTGTAAAAAACCTTGGTGTGATGATAGATAGCACCTTATCTTGGGTACCGCAACTGGAATTAGTAAGCCGGAGGCTGTTTGCGTCAGCAGGGTCCCTCAGGAGGCTACGTAACTTTCTCCCTACTGCTACCAAAACTGCGTTAGCCCAATCTCTTCTACTACCTATTCTTGATTATGCTGACACCTGCTATCTCGATCTAACTGAAGGTCAACTGAACAAACTTGAGCGCTTACAAAACTTATGTATTAGGTTTATTTTCGGACTGCGTAAATATGACCATGTCTCTGCGTATCGCAATAAACTTCAGTGGCTTCCAATTCGTCTCCGCCGGAATGTACATACTCTGTCTCTCCTGTACTCTATCTTGTTTAATCCTGCCACCCCCTCCTACCTTAAAGAGCGTTTCCAATTCCTTCACTCTTCACATGACCTCAATCTGCGTTCTTACCACAATCTTTTGTTGAGTACCCCTTCCCATTTTACCAATTTTTACAGTTCCTCCTTTACCGTCCAGGCTGTACAACTATGGAACGGTCTTCCTGTAGAGGTGCGATTGGCCAAGTCTCTCCCTATTTTCAAGAAAATGGTAAAAAAACACTTCCTCTCCGAAACATATTATTTGTGTTGCATACAAAAGTTTATATATTCTATTATATATTATGTCGTAAATGTATATATGTATTTTATTTAAAAATCTTTATATATATTGCATATGTATTGTATTTATTGAATATTATTTATTTTATGGAATACTATCTGTATCTGTAAGTGTATTAGAACTTAATAAATATTTAGTAATACTTAAAATAGATAGATAATAGTTTGATGAATAATTTTAGTTTTTAAGCAAATCAGTTAATTTATTGGACATCTACCGAACATGTTTTTAATCCAGCAAATCTTTCCATTAATGGGTTGTCTGGAAGAGATCGCTCTTAGTGATAAGACCGCCAGTTGTACTTTGGCTTTTATACCGATCTTTTTTGTAATTGTTGTTTTTATTTTGTAATGTGCAATAAAGAGTTTTATTATTATTATTATTATTATAAAACCATCTCAAGACTATTAAATTATACTAACTGCAAAGCCAATTTAAAAAGGACAAAACCAGAGCTACATCCGCAAGCCCACAACGAACGTTGCCAAACCTATCTGTACATTTAAGTTAACATTACACTCGCTAGAAACAACACAATTGGTATATATTACTGCTATAACACTCGATTACTAGACTTGAACAGTGGCCAGGAATGAAAATGTCTCGGACGCTTAGCGCTTTAGCGGCTTACCCAGCCGGATTTAGACTAATACTCGGTCGCCAGTATTTATAAATTTTAAATCTGGGCACCTGTGAATATGATTATGTTGTGTTTTTTTACAACTTTTACTTAGAACTTTAGCCAAGAACATATTATATAAATGAATTATCTAAATTAAAATTTGATTTTTGTTTAACATGCTTGTTTTCTGATGATCTAAAATATAGTCAAATCAAAGATATACATACACGTACATATATTCACGACTATAAATTAGAGATCCACGGTTTTTTTTAGAGAAATCAAATTACACGTTTTTGAATAAATGAAACCTTATTGTATTATTTAGTATGTCACTATTAAGATTTGAAGCTAAAGTTATTCATATGAGCAAACATGTTCTACTGATTTTGTCGATTCATAATACTAGATTAGCTCTGTCAGATGATCTAGCTAAGGCTAGATCCTACAAATCAAATGAAAAGAAGAAATGAAACAAAACTTACTTTTCTTTTGTTCATTTGTAGTCTAACATTATTTATAACTTTGTGTATAGTTAACTTCTCACTCTCCTATCACCGAAGATCTTGTATCGGCAATCCTTTGATAGTATGTTTCAGTATTTAAAATTCCTAAGCAAAAATCTGTGCATACATTTTGTTTGAAAGCGTAGTAGAGAAGTAAACGATTTCATACTAAAGTATGTTATTATACTTATAATATCGAATTGGGGAGTTAAATTTCAGCTCACGTATTCCATATGGAAATACCTTAACACGTTCCAAGAGTTTGCATTTACAAACCGTGGAATGCAATAGACACAGTTCTAATCAAAGGCGAGTATCAAACTCTGAAATAGTTCAACCAGATTCGAACTAAAGCATTCGAAACCGCGTAAAGTTTGAATACAGCTGCTTTATTGTTTTGATTTATTATAGTTTGAGCGTTTGATGTCTGAATGTTTGCAACTTTGTCATTTATTACACCATTGATATGATACATTTCTAGTGAATTGAATAATGCTTGATTTTAGACTTAGTATCTGTAGAAGCAAATTAAATAAGTGGATTTGTTTCACCAAAATTGTAGGGGTAATTGTTATGATTCTACGAATATGGTGGATTCAGTTCAATTTAATAAATAAATTGAAATTGAGGTTAGTTATGATCGTACAAAGTGGTGATTGATATTCTCTGCCTACCTAATTCATAACTGATGGCTTGAGTATATTGTAGATATGTATGTTTGTAATAAAAATTGTGGTAACTATGCACGACTGAACTTTTATCAGAATTACTTTCTTTGACTCTTTTTTTTTACTTTCAGTAGTTTCTTAATCTGCAAACAAGCCTTTAAACCGATAAAAAGCAAACAAAAACCTAATTAGCATTTAAAATTTGTCCAAAACACATATTATAATTTACACCTACGAAACGACCGGTTAAAGCATTCGTATAAAATGCACACATTTATTTTGAAAAGTTTGTAATGTAAGGTTATGTGATCGTGTGAGGAATGATGTGATTCGTGAAAGGTGTGGTGTAAAAGATGATATTGTAAGAAAGATAGAAAAAGGAATGTTGAGATGGTTTGGGCACATAGAGAGGATGGATGACAGTAAAGTGGTGAAAGAGATATATAGAGCCAATGTGGAAGGTAATGTTAGTAGAGGACGACCTCGGAGGACACATTTAGATCAAATAGAAAATGTGCTCAAAAAGGCAGGTGTCCGAAGTACGAAGAATAAAAGAGCATGTATGAAAAGATTGATGGATGTGAATGAAGCTAGAGAGGTTTGCCAGGATCGTACAAAGTGGCGATCGATAGTCTCTGCCTACCCCAATGGGAACTAACGGCGTGAGAATATGTATGTATGTATGTATGTACATAACATAAAAAATGAATATATTCCAACAGCTTATCCTGCTAAACCGAATGTATTATGCATCACGTTGTACCCGTTTTTATTATGCAGTATAATTACTGTTTAGTCAGAAGTAGGTTTCAACAACGTTTATAATTAATTCCCGGGGAAAATAATGGGCTTGAATTAAGTTTGAAAGCCAAGCTAGATTTAATAAAATTGTTTTCCTGGTATCCATCTACACTGAATTAATATATTGAAATAGAAATTGATCCAGAATTCAACGAACAAATAATTCTCTTCACTTTGATTTCAAAACAACCAGGGTGTCTGATTTAACAATACCTCAGGTACGTTTAGAAGTTCAGGTATCTGATATGTATACGGCGAATCTATAGCTATTAATTACATAATCCAATATGATTACACTTTACATAATATTTAAGCTAAATTAGCGGGTCCATGAATAAATCAGAAAATTCTAGTAATTTAGCAATTCAATTTATAATTAGCTGTGTCGGCTTAGAATAGCACTAACCCATTTCTTCTGGTGGGTGAATCAATATTTGTTAAGACCAGTGTTCATTTATCGCTATTAATTTCTCTAAATTACCTCATATCATGCTACACAAAAAAAACATTCAAACCTTTCTTTGACTACACGATTATTTGGGTTTCTTATAGAATAGAATAGAAATATTTATTTGGTACCAAAATAAAAATTGTTTACAATAAAGACAATAAAAGTGACAAACTAACATAAATTCAATACATAGTGACATTGATGCTGTACTAGGTTATACGAGGGCTGCTATTTATGTATCCGGAACTGGCCACTTACAGAACAATAATTTAAAAAGTAATTACATCATTTAAAAATAGAACTCTTTAGCTTTAGAATACATTTATTTTTATGTGACTGTCAATTGTTTTCACATCGTAGCGTCATTTTGAAAATTGCGTGTCTTCACCACCATGGATTTAACTCGTGAACATTTTCGTGCCATGATTTTTTACGATTTTCGGCGTGGTCTAACTCAAAAACAGTGCATCGATCAGCTTACTTCAACTTTTGGGGATGAAGCACCCTCAAAGACCACTGTGTATCACTGGTTTAGCGAGTTTAATCGTGGACGATCTAAGCTTACTGATGAAATTAAAGAAGGTCGCCCTAAAACGGTCGTTGTACCTCAAAACATCGATGCTGTCCGGGAACTAATAACTCAAGATCGTCATGTTACATATCGTGAGATAGAGGCATCTCTGGGCATTAGTATGACGAGCATACATAAGATACTTCATGAACATTTAGCTGTAAAAAAAATTTGCTCCCGTTGGATTCCGCACAACTTGAGTATTGATCAAAAACAGGCTCGTGTCGATTGGTGCAAAGAAATGTTAAAAAAATACAACCGTGGTGCGTCAAAAGCTGTTTATAATATCTACACAGGTGACGAATCTTGGATCTACGCTTACGACCCCGAAACTAAGCAGCAGTCCACGGTGTGGGTGTTCCAAGATGAGCCGAACCCAACAAAAGTTATTCGTGCAAAAAGCACATTGAAGCAAATGGTCGCTTGTTTTTTTGGTATAAATGGCCATGTAGCTACAGTGCCTTTAGAGAATCGTAAAACTGTTAATTCGGAGTGGTATACGACCATTTGTTTGCCGGAAGTCTTTGAACAAATAAGAAAGACTAACCGACAACGTAGAATCATTCTGCATCACGACAATGCTAGCTGTCACAGGTCGGCCGTCACAACTCAGTTTTTAGAAGCTCAAAAGATCGAATTGACAGGTCATCCGCCGTACAGCCCTGATTTGGCACCCAATGATTTTTATTTATTTCCAAATGTGAAGAAAAAGTTACGTGGTCAACGTTTTTCGAGCCGCGAAGAGGCAGTCGATGCGTTCAAAATGCACGTTTTGGAGATACCTCAGTCTGAGTGGAAAAAGTGCTATGAAAATTGGTTTCAACGCATGCAAAAGTGTATAGATCTGAGCGGCGAATATTTTGAGAAGCAATAAAACCATATTAATTGATATATGTTTGTTTCTTTTTTTTATTCCGGATACATAAATAGCAGCCCTCGTACCTGTATTACAGCCCTCAAACCTTCCAAGTGACTTAGAGTTACAGTGGTTGCAGATAGAAGATATTTACAAATAATCAATAGAAAGTAAATATTTCGAGACTGACAGTTTAGATTGATGTTTTGACAGATAGACTAAACCTTATAGTTTATTAAGCTTGTTATATATATGGCTTCCTAAAAATCCCGAAAATCTCTGAGCAAATGATGTTCTGCAGAGCATAGAAATTAAGAACTGATTCGAAAGACGCTTACTCATTCTCATATTTGTCTGGCTATCATTCCTAAAAGCAGATTTATGTTCGAAGAGTTTAATAAACAGAACATATAGTGTTCTTACTGATAGCACTTCAGCTGTTTGATAAGCTATTGTAGTGCGAGTTCTATACGGTAAGGAATAGCTTACTTTAATTAGTGCGCGTTGTGATCGTTCCAATTGTATAAGGTGTGACTTCGCAACACATCCCCATACCCGAATCCCATAAAGTAAAAGAGTAAAGTAGTAGAGTAGAGTAAAGTATACAGAAAAAAACCTAGTTATTTTGTTTTACTTTCGTCGAATAAGTGACAAAACCGCCATTATTAATTAAAATGTGTATACGGTACGTGATACGTGACATTGATTGATTGACGGGTTCAAATAAATGTTAAATAATATATGTGTGAAATATTGACTGCCAATTCTTCGTGTCGAAGTAGTTCCCTTTGCGCTAGGCAGATACTATCCATAGACATTTTAGTGCGATCCTGGCAAACCTCTAAAACTTAAAATTTTGGACTCCTGCCGACTTGAATACCTAAATTCTCTATTTGATCAAGATGTTTTCTCCATAGTTGTCTTCTTCTGAAATTACCGGCTAGTAATAGTACCACACATAGTTCTGACCAAAATTAATAACATGTCAGTTTTAAAACAAAAATTAATAATAAAACTGTTAATTCTTCAAAATACAAGCTGCTATCTCTACGATAAAACCCATTACGTTAAAATGTGAGTGACGCAGGGTATGTAATTTTGAATAAACATATTCATTTTTAAGTAGACATGAGCAAACTGGCATGTTTTATAAGATGTCTTACAAAGCGATAGGCCTGCTCCCTATCACGTGAGTACACTGTCCAAGCAAAACGTGGGTACTTTGAACACCAGGCGACAATTTCACGTGATGTTCATAAGTATTAGTACCTCTGCCAACCCGTACGGGGATATACGCCGTAAAAGTTTGAGTTTGAGAGTTTTATAATATTATTGAATGTTAATAAAACTCAAGAGGTATTTTTCTAGTAGGTATCTTATAAAGTGATGATCGATAGTCTCTATCTCTACCTACCTCAAAGAAAACTTATGTAACTATGCATGTACAAACTTAGGTGTTATCTTTGGTTAACATTTATGTCGTCAATTTAAAAACCGTGCAACATAGGTCAAAACATGTGGTTAGTAGCAAACTTATTGGTTATTATTGTATATTTTCAAGAAAAACTATGCATTAAGGTTTTAAAAAGTTTGTAAACATATAATGGTTTCAATGGAAAAGAAAAATGCAAATTTCTGAGTAAAAAAGGAATACCAAATGACTTCATTTAGCTAACGACTGCTCGAGAATTGTAAGAAATTCTCAAAGTATTTCAATGTAACACGACATGTTCTAGTTTGAGTGAAATATTAGTAAATATTAACGATACATTTTTATTTCAATGGCCATAGAAAATGCCAGTAGCTTTTTGTTGCATATATAATATGTTATTTACAGACATAAATAAAATTGTAAGTTTTTTTTGTAATATTCAATGCATATGGGCGTTTTAATGATAGCAACCGTGATAGCTCAGTGGGTAGTACACCCCTTATCTTGAAGACGATGTGGATTCAAATCGGGATTTGTCTTCACTAAAGACATATGTGTGGTTTATTTATCATGGTCATTAACGGTGAGGGGAAACATCGTGAGGAATCCCAAATGGCTAAGTTTTATTTAGTCATGTGACAGTGTATTCGTCCAAAATGTGTTTAGCAGTATTAGTACCTCTGCCAATCCCCTCGGGGATATACGGAGTGAAAGTTTGAGTAATGATACATATGCTGCTAATCTATGAAACAGCTTAAGCTATTTTGAAGGCACTTTCATTTACAGACAGCTGATGAGATAGGTGTCATTTTTTTAAATACAAGGAGTATTTAACTACCGCCCAAAGCCAAAGAGGTTCACTGTTGCTTTCGTTGCTTTAATATAGTTTTTAAGGCATATAATACCTTACAAACTATAAGTTTGCGGTAAGGGCGGACGGTGGCTGTCACCGGGCAGTCAAATGTCCGTCAGTGTTAATTGCCTTTCTTTAAATATTGTTGGTGACCGCACGAGTTTTCTCTGTGCGGAATTATATAGAGCTGCTATCATACTCCCTTTTTGGGTTTGTTTTCAAATGTGAATTTAATTTTAACTTTATTGGAGCGTAGCGAGCGAAGCTCCATTTACCCCCGACTTTTGTATTAGGCTTGTCACGGAACTCCTACTAAACGGTAGATCCGATCACAGCCAAATTTTGCACGATGGTTCAAGACATCGAGGACAAGATTTTAAAAATGCTATACTATTTTCAAAATAAATTAATCCAACAAAGATTGTAGCATATTCGCAACCGTGTGGATATCCTCGCATTTTGGACTTATCAGACATCACGAAAATCGACATGGAATCATCGAATCAAATTCCGTTACTGATAAATTATGACATGCACTTAACCACTCTATACACATATCCTCTCCCGACGCTCGGGGAACACGACCGTTGCCGAAGAGTGACGAAGATTTGAACTGTATTTTGATCCAATTTCAGGAAAAGTAAAGGTTATGACTCAATTGATACTGATATTCATATACTCACGCCATTAGTTCTATTTGGGGTATGCAGAAACTATAAATCACCATTTACCTCCCAAGCTTTCACTTTATCTAAATCCATCAATCTATTCATGTATGCCTTTTTAATTCTAAATACTTGGAACGACTGCCTTTTAGAGCTCAATCTCTATTTGATCTAAATATGTCTTCCGAGGTCGTCGCACTTTGACATTACCATCCACATTATAGTTGCAAATTATTAGTTTAGTTTTAAACATAGTTATTAGTTTTTCAAATATGCTAGTATTAATCAATATAAAGTTATGGAATTCAAGAGAAGTAGTTAACATAAATAACAAGATACAATAAATTAAGACAAGAACAAGATACTAATACTATTTTTCATTTCTCCTTATAACCAAATTTTAAGGCTTTTAAACTATGAATTTAAATTGTATGCACGTACATTCAGTTAAACACACACATACACTCCACAACACTTATTACATTAACAAGCTGGAATGTATGAAAGCCGATATTTAAAAACAATCGGCATTGCATTCGTGTATGTAAAAACACGACGAATTCATATTTCAGTCACGCGAGTAAGCTTCACAGTAATTTCCTACATATCCGATTAAACGATTTTAAATGTATTCATGAGATTCCAAATTACACTTGACGTTTATGTTTATGGGTTGAATTAAATATTTGAAAATAATTAAATAAGCTATTTAACTTCACTTGAAAGGGATTTATTTCAGTTGTGTGTACTCATTTTCAACTAGAGTTAAAAGCTGCCGTTAATTGCTATGGAACTTATATTGTTTTTGCATGCTTCATATTATGTGTTAGTAACTGTTCTATTTTGTCATAATTGTTTATCATAAGCGACTTCTTTATTCTTATTATATACAAAAGATCTTTTTTATATTAACTCTATTCAAAGATCACTCTGTAAAACACCAAAAGGGTGGCATGCATGCATGCGTGGCTCTTGCACGAGAAGCTGTGGTATTTCCACTTAACTATCAAGGCTGTAAACTATAAATTTAATACATATCATTATTTTTACGCATTTAATAAAGTTTGTTTTTAATAAGCGTGATTAATTTTGATTCACATAGTTCAGCTTATAATTTTTCCCCGACCAAGCAATGCACAATGAAAAAGGCTATTTGCAGAATTAGTTTACTAATGGCTAATTGCAAACAAGGAGTATGTGTGATTAATTCCGATGGAGATAAAATAGACTTTTAACGCTTAATCTTGTATACTGTTAGTGGACACAAATAAGTATTTTTATTACAGACTTTTAAATATAAAATTGAAAAAATGTGTCAAAACACGGCACCTTTTCAAATATTTTATGAAAAATAAGGTTCAAAATATAAAACTCCTAAGTTTGCAGTGTCTCACACAGGGTAAGCACTAGTAGATTTAAGATCCACATTTGGCGTGGTCCCAACTTCAATATAATATACATTTGAGCACCGGCCATAAGCGATATGATTTACTAGGAAAATATTTTGAAGTATTTTCTAAAATAACTTTTTACACTTCGGGTCCATTTAAAATCTATCTAAGTAGTACGTACCTTACTTACTACCTTGCCTCAACTCACGACTATAAATCTCCAAGGTGGTTTGAGTTTCGAAATCAACCATATTCAAACTGATTATTGATTTAACATTTAATATTTGACCTAGACCACACTAGACCAGACCACATGTAAAGATTAGAATTGCAAAACTCTACCATCTTTATTATTTCCTACCTTCTATCTTTAACAAAAAAGTTAATTCCAGATAGATTCCTCATATCTGTCTGTCTGTACGAACACGCAGTTGAAATTTAATACGTAGATGTATATGATATAAGAAGAATATAAAAAACTGGGATTCTTTACATAGAAAACAAAAACACCTTAAACTTCACTGTTTTGATGTCCATTAAGAAAACAATATAAGATAAATTCTGTTTTATTTTGCTCAATGAACGAATTAAAACTGATATTGTGAATATTGGTATTTAAAAGGAAAATGAACGCCTATAGCTCAGGCTCGACCTATTATGGCGTCAGTGTATGTGTATTTTTATCATTATTTTGTTCCATAGCGTTTTGGGTATTAGGCCTATGGGTAATAAATTTTATACTACGCCCTATCGTAAAGAAAATTACATTAGCAGTAATCAATGTAATTGTAATATGGGTTCGTTTGTAGTAATAACATACATACAAACATATAGTCATGCCATTTTTTCCCATTGGGGTAGGCAGAGACAATCGATTACCAATTTGTACAATCCTGGCAAACCTCTCTAGTTTCGTTTACATCAATCAATCTTTTCATACATGCTCTTTTATACTTCATACTTCGGACGCCTGCCTTTTTGGAATACTCTTGGGTCTATATATGGCCTCCGTGGTCATCCTCTACTAACATTACCTTCCGCTAATAATAATCTCCATAATTTTAGATTCACATATAAAATGAGTAGCTCAATCGGAAAATATATCAACATAGTGTGTGTGTCATATATACGTTCATCCATTTGTGTGATGCGTTCTGGCCTAATAATCTGGAAACATATACACTTATGCTTTTTAATTAACATTTTTTT
The DNA here is from genome assembly GCA_963576735.1 of Bedellia somnulentella. Lineage (NCBI taxonomy): Eukaryota > Metazoa > Arthropoda > Insecta > Lepidoptera > Bedelliidae > Bedellia > Bedellia somnulentella. Next base: position 9,142,013 of record OY755171.1, read on the forward strand.
ATTAAAAGCTATAAAGTATTTTTTTTTATTATAATGAACATATTTTTAGTGAAACAACAGTGTTGGAACACTTATCTAAAATAAGAAGGACTATGATAAAATAAGAAACTATGGCTTAAAAATTATTAATATTTGTATTAAAAACCACAGGTATAAGTTTTTCAACTGCATAACTAACACTTCGAATCTCCTTAGTTACAAGTCATTTGATAAAACATTGAAAAATTACACGGCTTGACTACAATCAAAAACTGTTTTTACTTTCGAATTTTTTTCGTGTTCTAATTACTTCTAGTAATGACGTGTAAAATATAAACATTTAGAGTTTTTTTATTTATATGTGTATGAACATTAATTACTGGTATAATACAACCTCCAACTATTCCAATATTCAACTTCCAAATTATATTTGAAATTATTCATGCGTGACCAGCATTTCTGCATTGAATGACATTTTTAATTAAAACTATAATTAAAATTTGGTCACATTCTGTCAACAAATCCTATCTTATGCTTCCGTTTGCGCATAGTTTTAAAACTAAATTTGCTTAAAACCACTTCTCGGTTTATTTTTATTGTTATTTTTGCATCTTTATTGCTTTTTATATAAATTGTTTCTAAAGGAGTTTTTTTATCTATTCAAGTATTTTCTAAAATTAAAATAAACCGATTTTGTACAATGAAGTCATTGTAAATAATTCTTTCATAATGATAAATAACTTATGATGGAATAAATACTGTTCCTTGGTTTCCTCTCGCGTACATTGTATGAGGCGACAAAGATATTTCGGGTTACAAAAGTGATCGGTTAGTAAACAACACCTTTTTTTTTAAACCGTTGCCGTGTTTGATTCAATACCAGTACCAACTTATTTTTTGAAGCATTGATGACATACATACATGCAAACTACATATGCACACGTTGCCAGAGCGTTGAGGGGGACAAGATGGTAGAAATAAAGTATTGTTGGTGATGGGTCTCCAACCGGATCGTCCAAAATCCACTTAAAAAAGCCCCATACCGTTAGTCGCCTTTTCGACACCCGTAGATGAAAGGGGTAGTGATATTCTAAGCCGGCACTTAACAAAACCTTTTTAAATGGAAACGCACAAACAAAATCCAGTGTTTTTTACAAAAAGTATCACTGCAAACTAATCGTAAAAAGTCTAGTCTGAGAGGTGGCTTACCAATAGCTTGTCATGTAAAAGGTAGCGCAGAAATATTTTTTTTACATTTCTCATGGAACACAAGTAAATCATTTGTTTAATCTACACTGCGGCTTTCAGTGCGAAATTCTTTTATCCTTTGTTTTTTTTACACTTTTAAGTAGTTTGCGTTTCCTACCTCCGATTTTTTTTACAAATTTAGAAGGCCACTTGTCTACCTTTTCAGATAGAATGCAAATGTTGAAAACGCCTAACGATCACGTAATTAGAATATTTTTGCTCATGAAAACCTCATGTGGGAATTATTACTAATAAATAAAGGATATATAAAAAAAACTTTCCTTTATTTATCCTTTATTTATTAGTAATAATTCCCACATGAGGTTTTCATGAAAAAAATAATTCAAACTACACAGTTCCTATTATAATAGTTGGAGTACTACATCATTAACTCCTAAACAAAAACATTATGATTATTTTCCAATAAATTATTGTTTACACTACTGTTCAAAATGGGTTGAGAAAAAACACATTGTTGTAACCTCGTCTCATGATTCAAACCCACGCCGTATTCTTTCCACTGAGCTATCCGAGTTTCAGCGCTCAAAATTAGTATTTCCAAAAAGCATTCAGACCAATTATATAATTAACGATTCCACAAAAATAATCCAGCTTAACTAGAAATCCACAATATGCTTTGCAAGCATGACGTGGTTCAAAAAGCTATCACGGCTAATTGTACGCCTACGAAAGAAATTTCGACAGAAAGCCGAGATTGGCCTCGATAAGAGGCCATTATCGTGAAATCCGCCTCTTAGGGTAAAACTTGGTGCATATACGCGCCCATTCAAATCCATTTCGTTCCTTCAGCTCACTTAACAAGTTATCTGATGGATTTCAAAAAAGTTGAATACAATAGATAAAAATATAAGTTGAAATGAGGAAAACATATATAACATTTATACAATATTCACGATCAAGATGTAAGGTCTATTCAGACAGACAAAGAAAAACTTGTTTGTGGAATATATCCTAGAAATTACAAATAAAGCACAATACTTTTTATTTTTACCTTAATAAAACGTGCTGTAAAGAAACAACAATGTAGTATTAATACTCTTAGCACGTGATTTCATCTTTGTACAGTGTGTTTATTTGTGCCAATTTAGGATACAAATTATTTTATAAAGAGTTAATTCACGAACGTCTGCCACCCCCACCCCCGAGTTCTTTATTAAATACAAAAAATGTGACGAGGATTTATATGTTTTTAATATATAATATAAGGTTAATTTTCGTAAAAAAAGGTAAACCGTTATTGCTTAGTGGATATTATTCAGACAGGCGTAGGTTCAAATCGCAGGTCGGGTCTACACCAGTTTGTTTTATATAAAGTCATATATTTTGTTAATTTATCACAGTGAGGGAATGTTTACTTAAAAAACAGCGTGTCTTATCACATGAGTACACTGGCGGGTACTTTAAACACCAGGTGACAATTTCACGTGATGTGACTAGTACTAGTAGACTAGTAGTAAACTAGTTTTATCTTTAATTTTGAATGCTTTTCAACACTAACTCAAGTTTGAAACCAGCTCAACCTGCATGCCTGGCGCAACCATTAATTTGTTAAAACGTGTGCTTGCAACATGCAGCATTATGATCTAATTTATTGAAAATTATGCTATATTCACTCCCAGGTTTTTTTTTATTTAGCTCTTATTATAATTTGTAAAAGGAAATAGTGAGAGTATAAGAAGAGTAAAAGATAATCATCAAAAGGGTTTCAGGATAATATTATATTTTCTTTTAACTTTCTTTTCTTTCCTCATTCAGATAAAGTGTTTTTGCCGCCCACCATGAAACTTAGTAAGAAATAATCTAGGAGCAACTTTATATTAGCATATTATATTATATAAAACCATATCTTGTAAAAACTTCCGATAAAAATCTTTTCTGTAATCGGGTTTTAGCCATCATTTATCCGTAATAAATACTTACTTAAACTAGTTTTATTTATGAAAAGAGGTGAAATTTGTGTTTTTCTCCTTAAACTATAATATTTTTTCTTCTTGTTCAATCTTTATTCGTTCACCAGTCTTATTAAAAGTAACAATTAATAAAGTTAATCATAACTACATCAGCGGCGAAATAACTTCATTCAATGATAAAGCATATTTCTGAACTGAAAACGCAACATTTTTACAACAACTACTTGGGCTGGCGATCATATCTTGGTAATTTATAGCGACTTTAACAAGTTAACGACATTACTCCCCTCCTTGTTTTGAGGTTTTAAGGGTTTAAGATCTGGGGGTGGAGGGAAGAACATGCTTGCGAGTTATCGTGGTTGATTCATTGTTATTATTGTTAACTAGAAAGAGTTTCGGAAATTATTGCTATCATACAATAAACGTATTTATATTTGTGCGTTTAAAGTTATAGAACCGGTCTTTGTAGTGGTACTTTAGTGTTTCGTTATAAGAAGACAAAGACTGCAAAACTACGGTGATTAAAATGTTGGCTAGTGCGGTCCAGATGTTGCGGGTTTGATCCTCGCTAAGGAGTAAATAGACCTAAGAATATTTTAAGTTTCCTGTAAGAGCTATTGTTCTACTTTCCGTGGGTGTCGTGACAAAAGGTGACTTTATAGGGGCTTTTAAAGTGATTGTAGGATGATGTGGATTTTGTTTTGCAATGTATTCCCCACTTAAATTCCAGACAAGGTTAAAAAGTTTTCATTACAAAGCTCTGGCTTATACTCTTTAAGATTGATAGTCGTGAGTATACATAGGATTATGTTATTGTAATGTTAAGTATACATTTTTTCATACAAATAGAAATTTCAAGGAGCTACTTCGATCTCTTTTATACGATGCATCAATTGTCGATATTTTACATATTTTTAATTATTCGTTTCTTGTTACGTTATTAATTTACAACGAGATACGTGTAACTATTGATTCTTTTTTAATACGACTCTGATAAACACGCTTCCTTAAAACTCATCATCTTTCACAACTTCTTTTTTTTATTATAAACACACTGATTCTTGAATCAGGTTAAAGTTAAATACGTAAATATACTCAAATATTCTATCACTTCCTATTGGCTAAGTAAAAAACTATCCATTACTACGTAATACGTAACATCCTGGTAGACCACTCAAGCTTCTAAATTTATCAATCTTTTCATACGTACCTTTTTTATTTATAGATATTTGCAGTAATATCATTCACATTGAAATATTATTTTTCTCCCCAAAAATACTGTTGTGATACATCAAAATAATGCCTTACATATGAGGAACTACTACTGTCAAAACCAAATTGTTCATTTCGATGGTTCGCGTGAGAATTAAACATTACAGCGCCCCCTGTGTCAGTCTGTCGCCCATATGTTAGTGAATGCAGTTCATATTACCTTCTCGCACGAGTATCACAAACAGATTATTACAGCTAAAAATACCTTTGATACCATTTCATCTATTATCACTTTAGTAAAAAAGCTTAGTCATAACTACCTTATAACATTTCTATAGATTTATTTTAAAAGATAAAATATAAGTGTTTGTTATTTCAGTATTAAAATTATCAATGTACATTTTCGGGTTGATTCTTTTATGTTATGATAGATACGAATGAAATAAATGAAAAAAAAATGTATTAAATTTTGTATGTATGTATATATAAATAATATATAACGTTAATAAAAAGTAATTTGGCAATTAGTAGCAATATAGATTTGACAAATGCCACTAAATTAATGAAATAAAAATATTATTCTTTAAAAAATTACCGATAAACACTCGTGCGCGGCGCAAATAAGCGTTATCTTTTCATTATCTTTTTGCAAATCGAAACCTTATTATAGGGACTCGCGTTTTCGCCACAACACTTCTTTCAGTGAGGTTGAGAAATGTTACAATAATTCAGTAATTATCCATGTTGTCGTATTGCCCTAGGCTTTCTACGATTTCTTTTTAATATCAAATCATTTTGCGTCATATAATCGTATGTTAGCAAGTAGAAACCTTATTTTGAAAACATAAATGCGTAGCTTGGAGACTGTCGTATTTTTCTTGAAATCAAACAATACAAAATAATAGCATAGTCTAGACACCGCTAAAAGGGTTTATTCGTTTGTTCTTGTTTTCTTGAGATGTTTATTTTGCAGCTATTCTGTAGAGAATATAAGTAAACATCTTTGAGGAAAAGATATTTTATTAAAATTTATGAGGATGCTTACATGTGCGGTTAGTTATTAAGTTACATTTTATGTACATTTTTTTTCCCAATTATGAAAAATAAAGGCACTTAGTTTACAATTTTCACAATAGCCGTGATAGATCAATGGGTGGAACACCGCTCATCCGGCAGACGATGACAGTTTATATCCCGGGTTGGGCCTACACAAATTTGTCTTTTCTTAATGTAATTTGTGTTAGCTGTGTAGTGTCAGCTTAGAATAGCACTACCCCATTTCTTCCGGTGGGTGTACGTAAGAGGCGACTAATAGTATTGGGGCTTTAAAGGGATTTTTGGGCGATGTGGTTGGACACCCATCACAATCAACTTTTATTTTACCATCTTTTCCCCACTCAACTTTCCAAAGGTGGCTGAGGAATTTCTCATTCCTTAGCTCTGGCTACCCCATCTAGGGATTTATAGCCGTGAGTATATGTATGTATGTATGTTAATGTCATATGTGTGGTTAATTTATCATTGTGGTTCACAGTGAGAGAAAAAATCGTGAGGAAGCCCAATTGGCCACTTGTGCTTTGTCATGTGACACTGATTTCGTACACAATTGTGATAGTACTGCACTGTCACATGACTACACTGTCCAAGCGAAACGAGGGTTCTCTGAACACCAGGTAACAATGTCACTTGATGTTCAGAAGTATTAGTACCCCAGCCAACTCATTCGGCGATATACGGCGTGAACGTTTGAGTTTGTTAACAATTCAAAACAAACTTTCATAATAACAAGAAAGCTTTTTTTATTTTTCTTTGGGTTGAGGGACGGTGAGGGAAAACATCATGAGGAAACCCACATGGCTGAGTTGTACTTAGTCATGTGACAGTGTATTCGTACAAAACGGCGATAGGCCTGCCCCCTATCACGTGAGTACACTGTCCATGCAAAACGTGGGTACTCTGAACACCCCGGGTGACTAAGTCACGAGATGTTCAGAAGTATTAGTACCTCTGCCAACCCCTTCGGGGATATTCGGCGTGAACGTTTATGTTATGTTATGTTATGTTCTTTGGGTTCTATACCAAAACAGTAAATATATATTCTAGTACTATGACTTTGCCAGTTATCTATCCCTCTGTAATTTCATACAAATAACGTGATTTTTAGGGTTTCGGACAAAAAAAATAAAACGAGACTCTATAACTTACACCTTGCTATATGTGTGTCCGTTTATTACCACACTATTTCAAGTAAGTTTAATGGCAAGAAAGTTAAAAATTTCACAGTAGATGTGTTTTTGTTGCAGATATAAAAACCAATACAAAAAATAAAGTATGTGAATAATTAAGTAAGCTCTCTAACACAATTATTTCTTTTTTTGATATTTTGATAAAATCAACCCTAACACCTTCTTTTAAAACCCCTATGGTTTTGAATATCGACAGAATATGAAATCATGTAACTAAAGTTAAAAAATAAATACTTGATTTGTGTATTTGTTTAAAAGGAATCGCATTTTATTATTGTCTTATTTATTAATTCATTTAAAAAATCACAAATGGCCGATTTAATGTTCGGTTTTTCTCTGGTTTTCAGCTAAATTACCTAACAATTTTTAATCATAGCAAAAGCAACATAAGAAAGCACCAAAAACTGTACCTATACCGACGGGAAGAAATAAGCAATTAAAAGATCTGAATTCTATTCAATTCTAAAACATAATAAATAATAATGCAACACATTACATTTCAAATTATTCTCATATAAATACTTTTTTAACGAAGTCAACTTAAACCTAATAAAAACTTCAAAATACAAACGTACACAAAAAACTTCAAAGCATAACAATACATGCCACACCTCAAAGTATTTCCAACATTTTCAATTCGTATAAAGTAACACCGCGTGAATTTAAAACAGACCAAACAATTTGTGATAACACGGAACGTAAGCGAAACACGATTTGGGATTTTGAGTTCTCTTGAAATGACTAGAAACAAACTTCCCTCCCAGGAGCAGCCTTAACTTAAACTTTGCACTCTGACTATTAAGGTTCCGTGAAACGGAATGCGCTTCGAATGTCGCAAACTTTGAAGTTACATTTATGAAAACCTTTTATTTTTTTGGTGGGAAATGATATGAGACTTAAATAAAACACGTTTTACAGTATTTCAGTATTATGAAATAATATATAACAAATGTTGATCATTTAGTATTATTAAGTTTTACCAAAATATACAGCTTTTTGAATTAAATTCTTGATAGTAGTTATTTCTGAGTTTTCAGTAGTATAAATTCGGAACCGTACTAATAAATCTAATTATTGTGTCAATTCTATAGGGCCACTGTCAGCCACATCGGCTGAATTTAGTTGTTAACGTATTAATAATACTTTAACATCTTACTGAACATAGTTAAACACTTTCTACGCAATATTACAACTTTTTAAAATGTTTTTAAGGCATTATATTTGCTGTCAATCAACCACAAAGATTAAATGAAGATATAGAATATAGAAGATAATAATATAAATACGCAAGTGAAGCATATTCTTTGTACAAACACCTTCATTCTATTTAGCAAACAGATGCAACTTTAATGTTTTCTCAACACAATAGCGTTCTAGAACGTACAATGGCGGCCAAGTATGAAGAAACATATGAGGATTCTTCTGACGCCGCAATCGAATAGCTATTGTTTAATATTGTAATCTTCTTTAAACAATAGTACTATTGCTCTTCGTATACGGTATGGATAAATGAAGATTTTTATTTTGTTCGTTATAATTTGTTAAGCTTAACCTAGATATTCAGTGGAAAAAGAGATCATCTGATACTAAGAGGCGTGGGTTATAAACTAGGTCCATATTGGCTCACATAAAAATGATCATAAAAATCACTCTTCTTTTTTGTTTTATTTCTTAATCGTTGGTTATTAACAACGGGACTTAAAATATTCAGTTCTTATAGATGTTTTATTAAGGTATTTTTCCAGGGATAAACTTTAATAAAAAACCTCATATTTTGGTTTCGATTTTCATAGCGTTTTGACTATGTATATATAAATAACCCTTTCCTATATAAGCCAAAAATTTATTATTATTATTTCGGAGTTATTAATACGGAGAGAGTTTATAAAAATTAATTGTTCAAGTCAATGCGATAGGTTTCTGTACCATTATATTGAAATACTAGTACCTATACTAGTACCATATGATAATGTTATGCTACTAAATGGAATTCATTTCTCTTGAATTTCAAACTGAACTTTTACTACTGATAAAACAGAGACGAAAGACGTAATACATTGAAAGTATACGTTCTTACGAAGCAATTACTTATCCGTTGTTCCATGAAGTTTATAGTTTTCTAGTAAAGAACTTACAATAATTTACAGGATCTTCTGAACAATAAGATAGCACTAAAACAAGATCATTAAACATCTAGACAACGCCGCAGTAAATTTTACTAATACTTACTCTTAATTAATTTGTCTTAGAAAGCACTTGCTGTATGTAACTTTAATTCACTAGTTTTATCTTAGAGGGTAAGTACTCTGAGATGTTACTAAGTGCAGTTTGCTTTACGATTGTGAATAGAAATGGGAGTCTAGGAGTTTTTTTATATTATTGTTTTACTATGAATGAAATGGAAGTATAATTCTAAGAGTGAAAGAGATATTTATAACTAATTGACGCGTGAGTTAACAGTCAAGCATCGTTTCTGGGGGTGTCAAAGCTAGCAAATGAGAATAGTGAGGCTTTACAAGTGAATGTTAGGCTATTCAGATTATTACTTATACAAACGACTATATTTATATCTTCATTCCCTTTTTATTACTAAATATGGCTTTTAACTATAAGTTGCTTTGATGTTTTTTCTTACTCATTGGTTGAATTCATTTGTTCCTACAATAGTAAAATAATATATGCATTAAAACATAATCAAAATATCATTGGATCCATTTAAAAGGAATCAAATAATTCTGAGTCATTTATTTTTATAAAACTAAGTAGTTTCATAAAATATATAGTCATTCCTTGTATAATTTATATTCGATGTTAAACTTTCCTAACTAAAATACAACCTGTATGATAACAAGAATATTAATGTAAATTGGTGTTCCACCAAAATGATTAACCTGCAAAACCATGCAACAGTATTAGAATTTAGTAATAATGACTGCAGTTATTCGATATTTTGATGAATTCTGTGTAACCACATGACTGGCTAAGGGTTGCGGCGCCAGCGGTTTTCAACCCTATTAACCTTCAACCGCCTACCACTTTCACGATTGAGCAAGATAAATGGTTCATATTTTACTTTGGGCTACATTATTTTACACAATGTTTATTATTTACACATTTATGTTTTAGTTTGAATGTGGTTTTGATTTGCAAATATCGATAGCAGTAGCAGACACATTTCGCCAGCGTGGTCGTCTATTTCCAAATCACACTATATAGGGTGGGCTCGAGCCCCTTGGTAGAGACATATATAGGCTTTGAGGAGAGCATACAATTTAAACAAAGAATACTTATCCCTTACATATTATATTACATATAATGATAACATCATTGATAGATGTGAACGAAGCTAGAGGTTGGCCAGGATCGTACAAAAAGCCGATCGATAGTCTCTGACTACCTCAATGGGTACTAATGGCGTGAGTATATGTATGTATGTATATTTTTTGCACATTTACTGAAAAGACAGTTGCTTTATTTATTGTTGCATTAACTTAAATTGGCTATATGATGCCTTAGCCCCTAAAAATTAACTCAAACCATAAAACGGTAAGACTAAAAATATCAGTTTTAAACAAATTATAATGTAGTGAACCGCCGCGTTCGCACGGATTTGAAAGAGTTAAAAAAAGATGATTGAAATACTCTTTACTAAATCAGATATCTGCTATCCCGTAAAAATCAGTTTAGCGGCTTTGAGGATAGACGAAACAAAAAGACATGTAGACAGTTTTGTCTTATGTTGTAAGAGTACATTTACCACACATCTTGCATTTAGTACAATGACCTAATTTCAATATTATAGACACTCCAATTTATTTACATGTATGTATATGTTATATTAGTACATACTCACTTCATACTAACGGGATAGAAAACTACGGGTTAGTGAGTGAACTATGGTCATCTTCTGATGTGTTAGTTTTTATATATGTTTATTTAAATTGAAATGGATTCCCACACACAATTTGAGCTATTGTAAGTAGGATTTAACTTAAAAATGAAATTGTAGTGATTATTCAAATGCAAAAGTCCATTATCCAGCCCCAAAACAAAATGTACGTCCGGTGAGGGTCAAACCCCGCCTCTCGGTCGAAAGATAAAAGTTAATGGGCGAACTTACCGCGAATTATTCCCCCGGGAAGCCATATTTTTAGGGATTCTCTAACGATGCAAGGTCAAATATAAATATTGCAAAATTAACATATTCTCATAAAGAATTAAGACAGAAGAGAAAAATAGAACGGAAATAATAAGCACATACTTATATTACACATATTTTTTGCCTTTAAATATCACAGCCAATGTGGAAGGTAATGTTAGTAGAGGACGACCTCGGAGGACACATTTGGATCAAATAGAAAATGTGCTCAAAAAGGCAGGTGTCCAAAGAACGAAGAATAAAAGAGCATCTATGAAAATATTTATGGATGTGAATGAAGCTAGAGAGGTTTGCCAGGATCGTACAAATTGGCGATCGATAATCTCTGCCTACCCCAATGGAAACTAACGGCGTGAGAATATGTATGTATGTATGTAAATATCAAAGTATTTATCTTTAACGTCACCGGTTGTTGATTAGACAAATATAGCGTGGGACTACATTTAATTTGATACACAAGAACAATAATAACTATTCCCTAGTAAACCTAAATTAAGAACAAAGGAAAAACTTCAAAGATTACGCAGTCGTATTTTGGAAAGTTCTAGTCCGACATGCAAACAAGCTGTTAAGATTGGTTCACGAACTAACAGTTCAGTTTATTGAATTTTACAATCAGTTTGTTTTTAATTACAGAACTCAGATAACATCGCCAACGTTAATTTACTTTAATTAATTTACACTAATTATGGACATCTTTTTTATAGTGTAGTACTTCCTGATTTTGCAGCTGTTGATTTTATGCAGATATCCACATCATTCCTTCCTATTATAGTATATTACAAGTATTGTCATTATATATGGTATATTATGTATCTTTGATTCCACTGTCACAACCTCAACGCAACTATGTTATGTGGCTTCTCATTTTATTTATTCTCACGGCAACCCATGAAACATAATGGATAATGTTGGGAACCTAGCTGAGGTACTCTGCCTTTTTGTTGCCATCTTTTCTTTTTAAATTGAAATATTTCTATATGTTGTTATTGTGTTTGGTAACAAATAAATATCTTTTATCTTTTTTTATCTAAACAAAAAATAAAAACAGTGGCGTTGGCTCAATTAAGCAATATTTATTGTACTAATAATAATTCATTTAAAAACAGAAAACTATCAATTGCTTTGTATATGGCTATGTAGGGTGAAATACGAGTGACTACAAAATTATAGGTACATTAGTGTCGGCTTAGCAGCAAGCAAACTCACACTTTTGACATAAAATGTAGAATTATTCCCTACTGAGCTACCTAAGTTGCTAACTACAAGTTGAAATCTGCATAAAATTGTGTTTATTCAATCAAAATGTATAAAATCTATACTCCACCAAACATTCAAATACTTAAATAAATGCGAAAATTTGTTGTCATAATATATTACTCGTCTTTGAATAAAAAACGAATTATAATTCCTATAAATATTTCATAAATTTACCTCATTTTTGTATATCTAGTAACATAAAGGACTACAAGCTTCTAAAGGGTTGCAATCCATTAATCACGAAACCCTATCCTAATTTCACTTGTAATGCATATTACATTATGATGAGCGTAATATTGTTTTCATATGTTTTTGGAAGCACAAAAAAGAACAATTAAGGAGAAACTTCTTTATGTTTTGATTTCAAAAATGCCACTAATAATACACTATAATATGGCTCAATTGATTACAATGCTCGTGATCAAAAAACGATATTTTATTGATTGTTTCAAGGAGTTGTGACATGGCATATTATGAAAAACTTCTATAATGAAAAGTTCATATCCAAATTGAAACAATTAAATATATACTTGAGTGAAAATGCCGCGATGCGAACGATGCCTACAAGATAACTTTGGATTGTTTTGCTAGTAAATAGATGGTATATTTTTTTTATTTTCTATAATATTGTAGCCATGTAGTCCCGGCCTAGAATGTCACTAACCCTCTCTAACCCTGGGTGCCGTAAGAGGCAACTAAGGGTATGGGGCTTTTTAAAGTGACCAATACCAATAATACTTTATTTTTACCATCCTGTCCCCTATCAACTTCCAAATGTGGCTGACGAGTTTATAGCTCTGAAGCTTTTGCTATCCCTTATTGGGGTCTCGAATATGATATATGAACCTTCTAAAATAAGCTGAATAAATTAATACTATTTAGTTAGACATGTGACAATTTTAAGAAAGCAGTTGTTGTTCTTATTTCTAATGCTAAAATACCCTAGGGCACCTTTCAATTCAAGTGATTGGTAAGATCACGTGGAAATCAGAAATGTTTGCACCCTTGCTACCCTGTTGAGCGTTATTAAACGTAAACAATTAGGAAGTCAATATATTGTATTGATTTTCTTAGCTGCTTTACAAACAACATGTCACAAGTATTTCTTAGTTCATTTTCAGAAATTATAACATGGCGAATGAGCATTATGAAACAATGTGTTTGCGACTCGACAGTCTAAAATTTTACCATAGATCTAAAATGATAAATTAGTCACTACTTCTATATTTTGTAGTCATTTTGTTAAATCAGCCATTTAGTTAAGAGTCTAACCTAACTAAACAGCGCTGTTTTTTTCATTCCATATTTTCTCGAACCATAGCGTTTCCTTTGTTTTTTAGTTTGAATGCATTTGTACAGCCCTAATTTAAACTTTTTTAATTGCTATGAAATCCATTCAATTTGGAAAAACCTTTCCAAGATTTATGGCATTATACCATAACATCTTAAACTAAACGCATGCAAACTAAAGGCTGCCAAGAGCTACGCCACCTTTGACTATGAACACTATAGACAAAGCGATGTTACGTCATCCATTTTAAAAAGAGAAGCCCTTATTTAAGTTCTTATATGTTAAAAAGAGGCACAAAACTTTATTGTCATATCTATCGCGTAACCCGTTTTGTTGATGTCACACTTTTAAATTGTGACAAACAAAGCGTCGACTTGTGAGCGATTTTAGTTTTCTTTTGATTTGAGAAAGATTTTATTCATTTGTATATTGTTATTGTGACAAAAGAGACTCCATTAATTAAGTTATTGTTTAGTGAGGTATGGTTGGGTGTAGCGTGCTTGGCTGCGGAAGCCACAGCGAAAAACACATCGAAGGATTGACTTTCCACAAGTGAGTGAGTTTTTTAATGTTTTTCTACAGATAAATACATAATAAATACATTGCGCGATCAGAAAAAAAGTGATTCAAATGTTAATTACGTTGAACGTTACGTTATTTTGAGCAATTTTTTAATAGCATAACCTAAAAATATGCAGTATCTCAGTGTTCCCATAATTCACGTTTTCATCCTACCCTGTCGTTAGGGTAAAATTTTCAAATTAGTAAACTGATGTTAATGAGTGAGTATATTATGAATTTCGTCGCGCTATAGCGACGCTGAATGATTTCCAATTGTTATCTACGGAATTAGTAAGTAATAAATTTGTTATATTTATTTAATTTCTTCGTATTCATTACAGTTTTCCTAAAGACCCGAATCTACGAGAAAAATGGATTGCGGCCACTGGAAGATGCAATTGGAAATCAACCAAATATAAAATACTTAGATGTACGAATACATCATCTTTTGAAAAATGTGACTGAAATAGACGAATGAATTCGAAATTTTCACACGAAACTGATTTTGTTTAAAGGTCAATAGTAAATAATGCAATAAAACTCATGTACAAAATAGTGCTGTCTTTTATTTTTCAAAATACAAACATAGACCCCACTATACCCATGATGACCCGTATGATATTTACATAACTTGCACTTATGGAACAGCTGTTTTTTTTGTCCAGTAACAAAGTTAGTCCCGTACAAAAATTTATTCGTAATCATGGGAAGATTCATCCCTGATAGTTAGTACAATGCTTTAGATTTCACGGTGTATTAAACATCAGTATAAATGGTAAAATTAAACAAAAAAGATTGTATAATACTAGGAGCAAGTATGTATAATTATATGATTGCAGGAAATAATATAGTAAACAGTAAACCTTTACAATAAATAAAACGACGTAACAATAAATTGACGTAATAAATTTTAAATTAAAAAGTAGCTTTTAGAATGGTGATTATAGTATTTTGGGGTAATTGTTTTCTAGTGATCGCAACATTACAGGGAAAAATATTGCTATCTAAAAGAGGTACTCTCCCGTTGCATTATGACTCTGTCTATAGTGTTCATAGTCAAAGTACGCCACCATAAATTATCATAGTTGCCTTAGTTACCAGACTTTAAACAAGCTATCAGTGACTGAAGTTTAAAGCACTTTAATTGCGATTTGGTGTTGAGTTTAGTTTCGCAGCTAGCCGCTTAATAAGCTGGCTTATTTAACCAGGTGGCTGCGACACATACTAACCTCTCTCTATCTCTTTGTTCACGTCTATGAATCTAATAAGGAGTATATTAATTAATATACTTAACCATTCTTCAGTGATTTATGTAATTAAGAGGAAAAAATATTCAAAAGTAAGCGTTGCGTATGCCTCGAAAATTACTTGGAAAACAAATTATTCAATAAGTCATCTCCTTCGGAATCGAATGCAAGATTGAGATAAAACTATTCTAAATCAACACTGCACGTATATGTCTATATAACCTAAATTATTATCATAGCCTCAACAAAAAGCTTTAACCAATCCACAAAAGGGTAAATTGGCTTTACCAAACTAAACTATCTTAGACTTTTAATAATGCTACCGTGATAGATACCGGGATCCATTAGTTAACGTCGCCTCCGACGCACAGTTCTCTGGTTTTGAAATATTATAGGGAAAGGAGTGAACTTATTTATTTCGATAATCTATGACGTGACGCGGTAACAAGTCACGTCTGAAAGCAAATTACACCGAGCCTACTTTCCTTGCGAAAGCCTTCAACAAACACGCACTCAGCGAGTGTCGGGACTTGTAAGAGCGAACCATTTCACGAGAGCCAAATATATTTGCCACGTTCGTTTTAATTGCTAAGTTCGTTACTTGAAATGGAGTTTAGAATTGGAGTATTTGAAACAGTGGTTATATTTACTTTGTGTGTAAATAATTCAATTTTGATTTAGTATCTCTGACGCTTTTAAATAAATTTTAGTTAATAATAGATTTGGTGAAAAGTACTCGCAGTATTATTTGGCCCTTCATCAGCATCATCGTTTTCACATTATAAACAAATCATTTCAATATTTTCTATTACAACCTTTGGCAAAACATTACTCTTCCTCATTTATCCCATTAGTCTTGTAGTAGGAGGCTCAGGAATCGAAATCGTTTAAACAATTTCATAGCCATCAAAAGTAAAACCACATCGTAAAACAAAAACTTTATTAATCATGATTTACGTATTACACATAGAAAATAATGAGGAAAAAAATTACAAAAATACAATTTCAAAACGTAAATCAACCCGTCATTTAAATAAAATAAGTCAACTGTATATCTACTCTATTACCGTCATATCATAGGCATGTTTCCAAAAAGCTCTTTCATTTCAAGCCTAAACATTCATTATAATAATGTGACGTTTGCAAACACGCGAAACGCAGAAGGTACTCATTTAGATAATCATGAAGAAAATAAAATAAGTGTTGACCTAGTTCCTACGACACTCCCTGTGACAAAAGACAGGAATGGTGACAATTTCAGTCCGTTACGTGACCAATTCTAGTTATTTTACTATGCTTTTGTGGGGTAATTTATTTGCTAAACATTTATATTTTAGTGCTAAATCAAACTGATAAATATTATATTGAAATTTTTATTATAAACTTTGCGTCAAAATTTAGGCATAAATATAAAGTATTTTTTCATTAGAAGTACGCTAAAAACTAATAATAAAAAAATAAAAATACCATTGGTGGTGGGGTATAATGAATGTGGTTCATGGAAGCAAGTGCTGTAATTATTATTACATATAGAGAGATAGCAAGTTATCACTAGAAAGGTTAACACCGTGTCGTGATTACGCTAGAAAAATTATAAGAGATTAACAAATAAAGAATAAATAAGGGAAAGAAAAATTTCGACACAGGCGGGAATCGAACCCGCAACCTCGGGTATACGCCCGACGCTCTGCCAATTGAGCCACCGTGTCAATGGCTGCCAGCGCGAAATTCTTCTATCCTTTGTTTCTTTTACACGTTTAAGTAGTGTTTGCGTTTCCTACCTCTGAATTTTTACTAATTCGGAAGGCCACTTGTCTATCTTTTCAGATAGAATGCAAATGTTGAAAACTTCTAACTATCACATAATTTAAATCTTTTTGTTCATGAAAACCTCATGTGGGGATTATCTTCTATCTATCTATCTATACTATAATAAGACTGTAACGAGGTCAAAACTGTACATTGAAGAAAAAAAAATAAAAACCGGTGGAATATGTTTTATTTTCGATACTGAAGCCAAATTTGCTATTTTTGAAAAAAATGTCTGTCTGTCTGTCTGTATGTCCGTTCATCACGTTAATTCTATCCGACCGATCTTGATCAAATTTGGCATGAATGTAGGCTATACACCTAGCCAACATATAGGATAATTTATCCCGGATTTCGCAAGGGTTCCCACAGGAGCATAAAAAACATAACTTTTATATGGTTCCCCATATTTACACGATTAATGTTTTCATCGACCGACTTTATCGGACTCTTCATTAATAGTCTTTTTGGAAAAAATAAGGGTTTCATCCATTTTCATCAAAATAATTGTCCATTTAATTGTTTGTCAATAGTATGACTACTAGATATATACGATATCACAAATTTGAAACTTACACATATGTCTGCGTGGCGTAGCGGTATACCGATTGGTTAACGCTAAGTACGAAAGACCCAGGTTCGAATCCCGGGTGGTCAAAGTCTTTTTGCGTATTTTTTTTGCTTTTGTGTTAGGTTAGAATAATAGAATGCACTAATCCTTCTTTTTCACATTCAACTATGCGAATATGTATGAATAAAGATAATTGAAAGCATATTGTATGAATTTTGCGTATTCATTTGGTAGGTTTGAGAATATGTTTATAACTTTTGTTTATTTAACTATTTTTAACTAATATTCTCATAGATGTATTATACTTTACTTACGCATAAATTAATATTCTGTTTAAGCCTCAGAATGCATAGTTTGTAAATAAATAATAGAAAATATCTCAATTTTAATTCAGTACCGCCATCTATTGGCCGATAATGGCAGTCCCTCTCACGTCACCAACTTATTGCTCCCCATATTTATACGATTATTTATTCATCGACCGACTTTATCAGACTCTTCATTAATAGTGTTTTTGAAAAAAATAAGGGTTTTATCCATTTTCATCAAAATAAATGTCCATTTAATGAATTGCTGTGTAGTGTCGGCTTAGAATAACACTATATGTGTGAATATTTAGCGGAATTAAGCGAAGAAATTTATTAATATTAGTATTGCTATGGATTTCCGCAAAGTAACGCCTGATTCAATCCAAGAAGTTAGTGTAGTTAGATAGTGTTTTGGTATTTTGGATGTAAACTGGATGCGAAAAATGTAGTTCACGCGGACGTAGTCGCGGGCAAAAAGCTAGTTACTAATAAATAAAGAATAAATAAAGGAAAGAAAAATTTTGGCGGGAATCGAACCCGCGACCTCGATCGCGATTTATTAGTAATAATCCCCACATGAGGTTTTCATGAACAAAAAGATTTAAATTATAAGAGATACCACGAACATACAGTTTCATAGAAAACTGGTAATGTGTGCGATCAATATTATCTTAAATGCCTAGAATTATGTGTAATATAGACATGAACGAAACATTAAATTACTAACATTAGTTTTGATAAACTTGTACGAAAAAGTAGCAATTAAAAGTTGAAAAACATTCTAAAAATAAAAGCAATTTATTTAGTTCTCCATTCCATTTTCCATTTCAACCAATTTAGCTACAGAAATCGTAGAACTATGAAGCAAATATGTCTACGCAAATGGCGTAGCGTTTTAGTGAAACTTCTAAATTTTGTGTTTGAGTTACATTGTTCTCTCGGTGTAGGGGTAATATGCGTAGGGGTAGAGTAATTTGCTTGCAAATTATTTGCCTTACATCCCCTTACGCATGAATTTTTTACTACATCTGCCTAATTTAGCTACATGCTCAACGCGTACAATATACATGTTTTGGTTTCGTAGGCAGATTGTTTTATTTATTCAAATTACATTTATATATTCAATTCGTCTAAAATAATATAAAATTTTTAGATAATGGTTTTTGTAATAGGGTCACTATTGTATTACTTGTAAACAAAAAATCCAGTACTAAATTTAATATTTAGCTTGAGAGTTTTTGCTTACCACGACTTTTTTTATCGCTCGCTTTAGGAGGCCTATTGTAATTCAAAACAGCTTTTTCTAGTTTGAAGTGTTAATTTTGGCCAATTATCCTCTATTTCATACCCATGTGTTAATGACTTTGTTTACATAACTCGATCGTAATTGCTCAGAAATAGGCATAGATGTAATTTGCCTAGATGTAAAAAGTTGCAATTAATAGTTTCTGCCTACCCCAATGAAACGTATAGGCGATAGTATTTGTATTTATATATGCTGTTTAATGTGAGGAAAGCAAGAAAAATTTGACAGAACCGTACAAAATAGCAAGATTTATTCTTTGCCTACCCCGATAGTAAGTTTTGAGTATAAATAAGTAAATCATCATAAAAGTAAGACGTCTAACATTTCATATATAAATAAAGGTATGACAATAAAACATTGGGTATGATAGACTCAAACAAATTTCAAATTCATTAAACAACTAATTTGTAGACAATTCAAGTAAAGTAAGAGATTAATTCTCAACAAGTTCAATTAAGAATAACAAATGATTGCAAACTCGTTAGAAAATTTAATTGGAATGATGTACAGTAGACTAAATATTAAGTGTTATTTTACTGTGATAGTTTTGCACGTCATAAATTACACCAAATAATAAACATGGCTTTGAAATAAAAACGTTTTAAACTACGTTTTATGGATCATAATGAATGCACGTAGTTATTATAATTAAATTAATAACCGTGATCTAAATTAAAATTTCATTCCAACTTCTGTATCTATTTGACTGTACATATTTCTTGGAATTTTCAGTAATTAAAAGAGCTTTTGAATTTAAATCTTTTTGTTCATGAAAACCTCATGTGGGGATTGTTACTAATAATTAAAGAATAAATAAAGGAAAGAATAATCTCGACACAGGCGGGGATCGAACCCGCGACCTCGGGTAAACGCCCCGACGCTCTGCCAACTGAGCTACCGTGTCAATTGGCTGCCAGTGCGAAATTCTTCTATCCTTTATTTCTTTTACACGTTTAAGTAGTGTTTGCGTTTCCTACCTCCGAATTATTACTAATTCGAAAGGCCATTTGTCTACCTTTTCAGATAGAATGCAAATTTAATATATATATAGATAGATTAAGATAAGGATAGAAGAATTTCGCACTGGCAGCCAATTGACACGGTAGCTCAGTTGGCAGAGCGTCGGGGCGTTTACCCGAGGTCGCGGGTTCGATCCCCGCCTGTGTCGAGATTTTTCTTTCCTTTATTTATTCTTTAATTATTAGCTTTTGAATTTTAACATGGTCCTGATAAATCCTATCACTGACGATTTCGATGGCAAATCCAACCAAACATGACAAGGCTCGCATAAAATTTACATGACTTTGCCTTGAACATAAATAGAAGAGATAATATGACAGTGTTTTAGCTGTATAGTGCCGGTTTAGAATAGTACTAATCCATTTATTCCCATGGGTTTAATACCAGAGGACTAATATTGTTGGGCAAGCTGATTGTTTGGCGATGAGGCTGCAGACACATCACCAACGAAACTTTATTTTTACAATTTATCAATGAACTTCTAAAAGCGGCTGAGTATTTCTATGGTCGTGTTTCTGGCTACATCGTATTATAGATGTTTTTTATGTCATATAAATAAAAATCAATGACAACAAAATACTGATTGGATCACTAACATACATAGTAAACGTCATATTCTCAGAGATAAATTATATTTACATACAATTTCATAAATATACATATACACGTAATGTCTGTTAAAATAACAACATTACGTGTATATTTCACAAAAACACTGGACAACCTTAGACGCAAAGTGATCTGTCATTTTAAAAAGCATTTTCATCAAAGGGTTAGTTAATTATATTAAAATGAATTTTTGTTGCGACATGATAGTCCAGTGGGTAGAACACCCGCCCGAAAAACAGAAGGGCGTGAGTTCCAATCCTGGGACGGGCCTACACCAATTTGTCTTTTCTAAAGTCATATGTGTGGTTAATTTATCATGAGTGCTAACGGTGAGGGAAAACATCGTGAGGAAACCCACATGGCTGAGTTGTACTTAGTCATGTGACAGTGTATTCGTACAAAACGGCGATAGGCCTGCCCCCTATCACGTGAGTACACTGTCTAAGCAAAACGTGGGTACCTTCTCTGGAAACTAGATGGCGCTTGCCATGTGAGTTCAGGAGTATTGGTACCTCTGCCAACCCCTTCGGGGATGAACGGCGTGAACGTTTATGTATGTTATGTTATGTATGAGTTTTTGTTGCAAAATATTTTGAAAAATGAGCAAAACGAAATTTAGCTACTAAAATCGTTTCTTAATTATAAAATAGAATTGTATGTACTCTTTTGAAAACTTTGCAATAATTCGTTTCACATCACGAAACAAAGCGAGGGCCAAAGAAACATATTTACTCTAGAATTTCAGTTTTCAAGTTTTGAACAATCGCGCAATTATGAAACAATTAGTCTATCGCGTGTACAACAATGCAGGTGCTTGGTAAACAAAACTATTTGAGAGTAGTCTTTAATCATATCCATTGCTGGTTGTTTTGTATTTGTTTGTTGCATACATACATACATACATATACTCACGGCTATAAATCCCTAGAAGGGGTAGCCAGAGCTAAGAAATTAGAAATACCTCAACCACTTTTGTATTTGTTTGTTGCTTTTAAAATATATAAGAAACACTGTTAGCCGCGTACTGCCGACTTAGAATGTCACTACCCCATTCTACTCAAGGGTGTCGTAAGAGGCGACTAAGGATATTGGGCTTTTACAGTGATTTTTGGGAGATGCGGTTGGAGACCCATCACCAACGATACTTTATTTCTACCATCTTGTCCGCTATCAACTTCTAAATGTAGCTGAGGAGTTTCTGGCTCTGAAGCTTGGGCTACCACTTTTTGGGATTTATGGCCGTGAGTATATTTATGTATTTAAATCCGTTTTTGATGAAATGTCATCTTATTAGTCGCTGCACGTACGAAAACGTGACAATTTCTGCATGAGCCTAGCCTGAAAGCGAAAGAGGTAGAAAATGCAATAGAAAGTCACAATTTTTTGCTGTGTACTGTCAGCGTAGAATAGCACTACCCTATTTCTTCCCATAAGTGATCGTAAGAGGCGACTAAAGGTATGGGGGTTTTTAAAGTGTTTTTTTGGGCGATGCCGTTGGAAACCCATCACCATTGGGAGGGGGGATAGGTGATGGGTTGCTCAGTATTTTTTCTAAATTATTCTCAGGTTATATGGATAGAAATCTTACTCAATGATCCTTCTTTCGACTTTCCGTCCTATTTCCGCAGATGACTGAATTGTTTTTTATTTTAAAGCTAGTTGTTTTAAAGCTAGGGCGTGAATGTATATACGGCAAGTTAAAGATTAACAGGGTTTTACAAGAGGGTTAGATACGGGTAAATGGTTGATAAAAGAACTAGTAGTTTTAGTTTTTAGTTAACCGATTTCGGTATTACTGAAAACAGCCATTTTTTATTGCAATCCTATTTTTTTCAAATTTTAGCATATCTACTCAAAGTAGGTAAAAATCAAAAAAGTTGGGTCCAAGAAAATTTTAAAAACTATGAATAATTACCAAGACACATTCGAAGTAACTTTCAGCCACATCCAACCCTCTAACCCCAAAAACCTTGTCTAAACGTACCATCAAATGGTAGTTCCAAAATTTATACAATACTATTTTACCAAAGACGCAGATTGCATAACTTTATTTGCTTTAAGTTTATTCTGTCGGAACCAAATAAGAGCTCAATATTGATTCTCGAACAACAAACGATTTATCATTCCAATGTTCATTTTGCACATAAACCTATTGGCCTGAATCTGTTAAGTGCCAAAGCCTGAAAGTTTATAACGACAAGCTTCAGTATGGGTCAAAATGGTGCAATCGGTTGGTATACTTTACGAGGATCCTGCGCCATTTCAACGCCAAAAATATCTTACACAATTTTATATTGCTTTTCTTAGCAGAATGTTTAAAACACATTTATAGTCTAACACGACATAAACTTGGAAATATAAATTTTATAATAAGAAAGTTTGAAGTTGAAATGATGACTTAGCTGTTATAGTTTATGGGTGAGGCAGAAATTGGGTAGAGAAGCGTATGTGTTTTTGTTTTTGTCGTTCCATTTAAATCTTAGTTTATCTGAAAATACTTAAAAAATTAGGAGGTCAAAATGTCTCAACCTTAACTAGAAAAATATATATATTATTAAACATTTTATTAACATTATGCCGTGTAGTGCCGGCCACTGAAATGCTGATCAGGTATTTAGGACTTATTCTATTTCTTCAGTTAAGTTTAACCTACCTTTTTTAGGATAGTGACGAAGTTATATGATTTACTGTATTGAAATACAGGTAAATATTCGTTCAAAACGAAGTGCGAAAAAAATATCAAATGTATTCCTTATTTTTCCACGTAGGTACGCACTGATATCTTATTGTTCAGTTTATGAGCCATAAATGGGGAACAATAAAATTGCGAAATCCTATTTATTTACCTGCTTCCCTGCAGCTTATTTACAAAATGGTAAGGATACCACAAATTAAACTTTGAAGATATGAGTAATATGAGTTTTTCTACACTAACTCACTTCCAAAGATACATTGAGTAATAAAAAATGTATTGCAAAGGCAGCCCTGCAATGTAGCAAACTACACATGTACGGTTCAATTTCGCAAACCTGAATATACAACGCTAGGGCTCAACGTGAAATGAATATATAAATACATACATTCATACATACATATACTCACGGCTATAATTCCCTAGAAGGGGTAGCCAGAGCCAAGGAATTATAAATTCCTCAGCCACTTTTGGAAGTTGAGTGGGGAAAAGGCGGTAAAATAAAGGTTTTTGGTGATGGGTCTCCAACCGCATCGCCCAAAAATCCAATAAATAGCCCCAATACCCTTAGTCGCCTCTTACGACACCCGTGGGTAGAAAGGGGTAGCGACATTCTAAGCCGGCACTACACGGCAATATAAATAATAAAAGTATAACTCACAATCTAGTTTCAGATGGGAAACATAAAATTCTATTTACAATTCCTTATTTCACTTTTCCTCCACAGTGACATCTCACGAAAGGGGAAAGGGAATATGTTTTCGCGCGGTATGAAAATTTAAGAATGTCCCTGAAGTACGTATATGACACCCATAATAACTTCGCTTTTGTTGTCAAACGAAAATCAACTTTAAGTTGAAATGTTGAGAGCTCAAACAAGTAAATTATGGAAATACGTCTAGGTCGATATCAATTCTGCTACGATACGGCACTTTATCGATACGTTGTGGGTACAAATAATGCATTTTCATTTCGCTTTTGTCAGACGTGCGTAAATTTGTAAAGCGACTTTAGTGCTGTTTACTGATGACTTAAAATATAAATCTTATCGCGGGATTTTTAAAAGACGTTTTGTATCAAATGAAAAGAAAATACATACAAATAGTCTGACGACAAACTATTTCAATCTAAACGTATTTTTCATCAAAGAAGTAATATTATGATATGTGTTTTATTTTTAAAACAACAGTTATATTTGCAGATGAAAACTAATATTAGCATACTATGATCCCCGGAAACCCTTCTAATTTGCCTCGCAACACTCATTTGAATTTCATGAATAGTAAACGGTTTCGATTTGCTTCCAATTCCAAGTTTTGATCTTTTATGTTAATTACTGTTTATAATATAAGCTAAGAACCGAAACTTAGATTTTTTATTAACTTGCATTTTAGTTTAACGACTTATAGTGGTGGCTTTTATATAAAAATTGGAAACTTATATTACAGAATCTATAACTATTTGATTTATTTTGTAGTAAAATAAGATAAAAGTACAATCATTTATTTAAAAATAAAAAGAATATTTTTTTTTATGTCACAAAGAACTTAAGTATGTGTTTAGTTTGGGGGTTCACAGGGAAAAAATAGTAATAAAGGTTTGTTGGTGATGGGTCTCCAGCCGCATCGCCTAAAATAATAAAATAAGTTAGTCGCCTCTTACGTATACTCACCGGAAGAAATGGGGTGTGCTATTTTTACCGACACTACACAGCTATTTAGTTATAAAGTTCATATTAAATGCCTAAAATACTTTTATTCAAACTAACAATGTTAAAACTGAATTACTTTTGTTGTTTGAAGTCCCAATGAAAAGATTTTATCTCATTATATTCTTTTTAATTTTGCAAATGAAATATCAACCCGAGGCATTATTTTCAAACGTTTTATTTTTGCATTCTCTTTCAAAAGCTCGTGCGATCCTGTTTTCTTTGTACAATCGTGATTTATGAAGAACTTTAACCTTACAAAACATTAAGCGTTGTTTCTGAATGCAAGCCGAAACAAATAAATTTACCACGAATCTTATTAAAGGGGATAGAAAAACAAACACCTTTGGGGTGTGCCGCTGAGATTTGGGGTTTGTATTTACTCTTATTAAGATTGTAGGGAAAGGGAAATGCCAGGGTACTTTAAATTTATTGTTTTCAAAAAATAAAATTAATATATCGATACGAAAAGGTACAATTATAAGCCGATAGTTGATGACAATTTAAAAATATACAATATATGTTTTGTTATAAATTGTGTGAATTAATCTCGTGTTTGCATTATTAAAAATATAAACTATTAACAAATACTTAATTTTAACGAGCAGTATTAAAAGAAAAATACAGCTTTAAAAAGCCATAATTGTTGTTTAAATTGGAAAAGAATTCCAGTAATTAGTAGAGAAGTGTGTTTCAACATTTCTAAACTATTAGAAAGAGTAATATCCGTAAACAGATAGTGAGGTCCATTTTTCTAAAATACAGGGATATAAATCTTTCAGAAGCTTTGGTTACACTGACCATTCAGCATAAGACTTTTTATTCGTACAACATACATGTAATTTACGAAGTATGCAGTCTATGCATGTCACTTAAATAAAAATATAAATCTTATGTAAATAGAAAATCAAACTGTGCGATTAAATTTAAAACCACCACAGAAAAGCTCATAAGGAAAAACAAAGACTTATTCGCAAAACGATACAACTTTTATATAGATTAAACAGTGTGGTTTGTCGTATACGTACGGAGTTTAACATAAATAGTTACAGTTTTTAGTCACAACTATTTTAATATTTTAGTAACACCGATGTTTTGTCGAATATAATCAATTTTGATGACTATCCTAATCCTGCTTACATGAAAAATTATGAATCAAAAGTTTTCATAAGGTATGAAATCTATCTCTAATCTATAATTTGTATACAAAGTCAATACTATATGAGATTTTAGTAGATGTCAGTTATCTATTCATAACGCGAAAACTATTATGTGGTTAATATCATACTATGTAATGTATATCGTTTCTTCTCTGAACATAAGAAATCAGAAGACTCGTTTTTGTCATTTTATCTTTGATTTTTCATTTTTGATGTTATTATCTTTAGAGCCTACAAATCATGCTTTAAAACATTTCAAAAAAAAAACTCATAAAAAACATACTTTTAAAAACAAAAACTTTTTTAACTATAAAACATACAGAAAATACATCTCTTGAGCAGAGTATTCGTTGCTGTCCCGGTTCACAGCGCAGATTACTCCCGGAAGTCCGGGATTCCACTTACCAGATGCAAGACGGATAACCGCGTCCATTGCATCCATTGGGAACCCCTTTCTCTGAACGAGTATTAGCGGAGATTCAATTTGCATTTTATACGTATATTGACGGAGACACAGATACACTTTTATAATGTGCAGCGCTTTGAGAAACAATCAAACGATTTTGTACAGTACTTCAAACTGCTTTTCAATTGTGTATTGTATACTGAATTGGATTTTTAAAGAGATATAAATAGAATGTTTGAGGAATAATGGATAAAGGATCTTTTATTTGACTCTGTTACCTTTTCCCTTACCAACTCGTAAAACTTTTATACTACGACCAAAATTGAAGAACAAATTTTATTATCCAGTAACCGTGTTGAATTTTCTGTTTAACCCAAAAATATAAAAAAATAGTAATAAATTGTTGATAAAAGTGCCTGTTATAATTACTTGAATAACCAAACACACTATAATAAAAAAAAAACATTTTATTGAAAGTGACTAAGTACGAGTCGGCTCTCCAGTGAAGAGTATTTAATTAGCAAGTTATATATCATTCATTATTATTATTTTTTGCAAAATGATAATGCAAACTTAATTTGTTTTTCATAGAATAAAATAGAATAACTCTTTATTGCACATCAAACACATGCTGAATTACTGTACAAAAATAATAATATGATCAAACAGTTTACATAGAGTTTTTATGAAATACAAAAGTTAGGTTTGCAGTTTAATAAAACGTGCTTTATCTGCAAAATTACTTCTGCATTGTGTTTTTTTTTATGAAGACACTTTACATACACAATACATTTTGTTTACATTCACAACTTTCTTTTCTTAAAGTAGTAGTAGTGAGTAGAAACAAAATAAGGAATATACATTATAAAAAAGAACTGATTTCTCTTTTAGAGATTTATTTCTACCATATTTGATGCACATAAAACCATCTATGATGAAATTCTGAACCCCTTTTAATCAATTGAAAGCACTATAAATGTACACCTGCGTCTAGTCAGCGTACCGTGAGTATTGATCACGTATACTTTGTTATTGAAATCTGGGATAAATCTATTAGCAGATTGCTTTGAACGGGGCAGAACTGAATAAAAAACCATATTCATCAAATTACTTACTTTTTATAGATTGAAAAGATTTTTGTATTATTGCATGTTCAAACGTACGCTCAGGGTTTTAGAAAGATAATAATGTACTAGAATTGAATTTATGAATAGAGGAATTTTAAAAAGGAAATTTGTTTTTGAAATAGTTATTAACGTAACGATAGTTTAAAGTTAGAGATTAAAAACTTGTTGTTAGTATAAACTCAATTGATTTTCAATAAATGTAGGTTTAATATTAAGTCTTGAAGAGGAATGATACCCATTTCTTAGTTTAAGTAGCTTTTTATCAAGAACAGCCCTAAGATAAAAGTGAGCGTGTAAAGAAAAGATAGTTCAGTATTTTTCCCTCATTTATATTACGACAGAAACAACATAGTAGTTAAAGTCCTGAGTAAAATTTCTAAATAAATCAACTTCCAGCCAGCGCTGAAAAATGGCAACAAACTTCCATTATGTTAAAAGCAGTCCTGTTAGAAAATAGTGACTCTTGGCGAAGTAACTTTCGTTCA
Organism: Bedellia somnulentella; assembly: GCA_963576735.1. NCBI lineage: Eukaryota > Metazoa > Arthropoda > Insecta > Lepidoptera > Bedelliidae > Bedellia > Bedellia somnulentella. The sequence goes on from OY755171.1 coordinate 9,170,348, forward strand.
TTTTTCATGAGCTGTTGATGCCATGAACTATGACGAATTATGTTGCATCTGTAATCCGGATTTTACGATTATAATCGTTAAGTGCTACGTGGAATTTATGTCATTTTTAATGCATTTACGAAGTTATGGATAAGACAAGATAAATTATCGTAAGACAGTATGGTGCCACGCAAAAATTGGCTTAAGATGACTTACCGTAAAACATATGTTCATATAATTCAATACTAAACACATTCTCTATTTTATCTAATCGTTCACTCCGAGGACGTCTTCTAGTAAAACTACCATGCACACAGGCTCTAAGAATGTTTTTTACTAATAAACTATCATCAATCCTCTCTATTTACGCAAATTTCTCTTAACCTTCTTTTTTATTTTTACAATAACGTTTTTCACAACGCACCGCGTTTTCACAAATACTTACATTACATTTTTTTAAATTTAATTGAAAAGATTAATGATGCTGATAGATCACGCTCGAGAGGTTTGCCAGGATCGTACGTAGTGCCCATCGAATGTCCTTGCCTCCCCAATCGGGAATATTTGCGTGAGTATATATACTCGTAAGTTATATTTTTCTGTCTATTTATTTAGTTATCTGAGCGTGAGTCAGGAAAAGTGAATGATAGCCTTAAAAGGGACTATAGCCGGGTTTCAAAATAAGGTACAGTTTAGTTTGCAAGTTAATCATATAGAATAGAAGATACTTTATTGGACATCACAAAATAAATATTAACGAAATTTCAGTACAAAGGCAAACGTATAATTGGCGGTCTTATCACTAAAAGTGATTTCTTCCAGACAAAACCCTTGGATGTCAAGATCAATAAATAAAAATCATGTTAGGTAGACATACATACATACATACATATACTCACGGCTATAAATCCCCAGATGGGGTAGCCAGAGCTAAGGAATTAGAAATTCCTCAGCCACTTTTGGAATGTTAAGTGGGGAAAAGGTATTAAATAAAATAAAGGTTGTTGGTGACAGGTTTCCAACCTCATTGCCCAAAAATCCCTTAAAAGCCCCAATACCGTTAGACGCCTCTTACGTACACCTACCGCAAGAAATGGGGGTAGTGCTATTCTAAGCCGACACTACACAGCAGTTAGGTAGACGTTTTGCTTTAAAGATTTTTTCTATAGAAACTTATATCTAGTTTCATATAAGTTATTATATAAGGAGAATGTAGTTAGTAGGTTACCCATATTATAGCTACGTTGCTCAACTATTAAGTAATGCGAAAGTGAAAAGTAATGTGCAAATGAAAAACCCAGAATTAGGGGGTAAAAGTTTAAAACAGACTCTACGCAGCAAAAGCAGCAAAATTAATATATAAAACATACTTTAAAAGCCAAATCTATTAAGTACATTAATAGACTTTTACAAATAATGTCAGAGAGTAAAACAACATGAGTACATTAAAACATTTTCTTTTGAACTTTCAAAAAAGCTTACAAGCGTGCTTTACAGTTTTCACGTGAAACAATGCTGTATGCTCACAAAGTGAAAACAAGTCTTTGATGTTGTAAAAAAGCCACTTGCGTGGTCGCTAGGAGCCTCTTAGACTAGCTGGGGTGTCATTAAGGGATCTTTAAAGTGAGGGGGTGAAAGCAAGGCGTTATGTTTCATAATACTACTTTAAGTCTGATTTTAAAATCTTTTTCCTTCATCCATTTGCATGAGGTTGCATAGCATTTGTGAGTTAAACGTGTATCTGGTAGAGAGATGGGAAATAACTATTTAAAGTTTTCCCAGCACACGGCTTATATACAATACAACCATATATTCACATATATTTATTTTACATTAGACTTGTCAAAGACAATCAATTGATACCTTGTACGATAATTGCACACCCTCCGAGTTTTTTTAATGTATTTTTTTTAAATTATTTATTCAGTCACTTAATCCTCTTCTAAGGTGTAATTGTGACCACCGTCCCCCGCTCCTACATTGTAAATCACAGTTGATTGTATTGCGTCTTAGTGACATTCTCTATTTAAGAAATATAAATATATATATTAACCAACGATCATACATAGCCGCGGACATTACAAGGTCAACGTGTCATATATAGCTAGTTAAACCTCATTCTATCAATTTATAATTGAAAAACATACTCCATTTTATTATCATAACAGGTGATACTTAATACAGTTAGCGGTTCTAAACAGAAGCACTTTTAGTCCCATATTTTTTTCCGTCCTTATTTAGTTTGTCATAACAAATATGGCATAAACTTTAATAACAGTATTATCTGACGTAAAAGTTATTTGGCTTAATATATTTCATTCATAAGGATTTATGGTACTAATGTGGTTAATTTAATATAATATTTTTTAAGAAATATCAAATTTAACTTACAATAATTTACTTTAACAAATAGCTTCAGTTGCGGCGGGGTGGCTCTTGGGCCAACTTATCTTAACATATCATCACGACTCAAACTTTCACGCCGTAAATCCCCGAAGGGGTTGGCAGAGATGCTAATACTTCTGAACATCGTGCGACATCATAACCTGGTGTTCAAAGTACCCACATTTTGCTTGGACAATGTCCTGACGTGATAGAGGGCAGGCCCATCGCCGTTTGATACGAATACACTGTCATATTACTAAGTACAACTTAGCCATGTAGGTTTCTTCACGATGTTTTCCCTTACCGTTTACAACCATGATAAATTAACTACACATATGTCTTTAGAAAAGACAAATTGGTGTAGGCCGGTTCCCGGATTTGAACTCACGCCTGTTTGTATAATAATAGAAAATGTATAATAAATTTTAATTTATCATGGTTGCTAACGGTGAGGGAAAACATCGTGAGGAAACCCACATGGCTGAGTTGTACTTAGTCGTACAAAAAACGGCGATAGGCCTGCCCCCTATCACGTGAGTACACTGTCTTAGCAAAACGTGGGTACCTTCTCTGGTAACTAGATGGCGCTTGCCATGTGAGTTCAGGAGTATTGGTACCTCTGCCAACCCCTTCGGGGATAAACGGCGTGAACGTTTATGTTATGTTATGTTGTATAATAAAATACCTGAGGACATTTTAAATTTATCAGAAACCAAATTCAAAAGAGTAGTTAAAAGAAATCTTAGTTTGGAAGTCTATTATAATGTTAATGATTATATTATTGATAAAATGGCTTGGTGTCATCAAGGCTCTGTACAGGATGTTTCCGGGCTAACACCAAAAGTGTAATGGACGTAAAAAAGATGTGTGTTGACGAGTTTCTTACGGGTTCTTCTCTCAACAAAACACCTTCCGAATCCGAGGTAAACTTAGTATTAAGTTGAAATTTGACGTTCAAAAAACAAAGATTTATCTTTTTACTTTGAAATAAATGACTATTTTTTTTTATTTTTTTTTTATTATTTTATTGATGGGCGGTCATTTTTTCTATTTGACTATGATGGCTGTATCAAATGTAAGTAAGCTGCTTACATTATTTATTTTCCACGAGTTTCCTATTTACTAAAACACTATCAAATTAATTTTCGTTTCCATTGAATTTTGGTTTAACCTGGGTGGTGGCCAATCTTGCGCTATAACTCTTATATCCATTTATACTTTCAAAAGTGCTTATTTTCCTTCCTCATGATTCATGCATTTTAGCACATTTTAGTTCACTTCTATAGTAGCTATATGAAATGAAATAGATTGAAAATAAAGTTCAAGTTATTTAAAAATATAATCATAAACTCTCCCTATGACAAAAAAACACAGCTTAACTTCTGCGAAATTGGATGTGACAACAAACAGCGACCAAAACTCGATTTTTCTTTCACAATTTTATTTCCATCCAACCTCTTTGTGCTTAAAATTAAAATATCATGACATATTAATTTTTTTTACTATTTTCACTTATGTGGATATATAAGGGTTTTTATGGGTATTGCGTCGGGGCGTATACCCGAGGTCGCGGGTTCGATTCCCGCCTGTGTCGAAATTTTTCTTTCCTTTATTTATTATTGGTGAAGAGTTATAATTGGTACACAAAAATATATAGTTGTTTATAATTTATGTTTTGTTGTTAAACTTGCGAACAAATAAAATAAATAATAAACCTTACATTTTTCTTTCCTAGAAAACGTTGAATTTTAACAGTCATATCAAATTGAAAGAAAGGGGCGAAATATATTTTAAGAACATTAGATTTTAAAGGAGCTTATTTTTTATAGCCATATCTATTCCGATTAAGACTGACATACAGAAGTTTTGACACCACGCAATCCATCTTATCGTATTAATTCCAAACCGCTAAACATAGGCACATCCGAAGTCAATCGTATTCCATTGGGGTTAGAAATTCGCACGCCATGCGTCAATGTCGCCATTATTCATTCTGTCACTCGAATCAAAGGTCGGGCAATACAAATCTGTTTTCTTCGGGTTTTTTTCACACATTATTAACTGGCTGTCACTTTAGGCATAGGCATATTGACGAGCTATACGGTATGCTGAATGTATATGCTTTGTGTAAACATTAATCTCGGCAAAGAAAAATACTTTTTCCTTGTAAAGTTTTAAATTCGTAGAAAATATATAATATGATTTTTTTTGACATGTAAACCTCATGTGGGGATTGTTACTAATAAACAAAAGATAAATAAAGGAAAGAAAAATTTTCCGCTAGTGTCGAAATTTTTTTTGTCTGTTGATAGGCTGTATCGTATTTATGTTATATATTTATTTACGTACAAATTATGGTTGTTAGATAATTAGAAGATCAAAAAACTTTTTATAATGTAGTACTGAAAATTGTAATATTTAGTATATTTTTGGGACTCTCACACAATTCATAATTTTATCAATTTCTTAAGACCCTTTCTATGCGAGAAAGACTTTCATCCGGCCGCTATTTTCTACCAAAATTTCAGTTTTACTCCTATCACATACCAATATGTACTGTGCAATTAAATAAGGGGTGCAGAAAAAAAACCTCTGCTACACCTAATCTATATGGTGTAAATGCTTCTGTCTTTTTGTATGCATAATTATTGTTTATATTTAATGAACACCTATGTAAATTTGATTCCAAAAAAGAAACTAAAACCACCCTCGGCACATCACGAAAAAAGCTCTAAAGACCTCTAATTCTTCAGACTCATCTTACGTTAAGTAAGCATGTCTCCAAAATCTGTGCGCAAAGCTCGAGGGTGTCTTTGTGATTATAATCTGAGCCAGAGGCGTAGGTAGTCTTCACTCCCTTTGATCTCATGAGAGCTACTCATAAGGTGCGTTAGACTGGCTCGTTCAGTTGTGGAGTGGTCTGCGTTCAAAGATCTTGATACTTGGATACCTTTCAATTGGGCTGGATATTCGTTTCTTCTTTTAACATCTTTAAATGAGACTTTTGCTTTATTTATTTTGGAGAGGCTGCTCTTGCACCTTAATAAGTATTAAAACGTTTATAATATCTTCATATATTGATATAAACGTTTATATATTTTTCTGACTAAGAAGTGTCGATAAGTCCGTATGTGTTATGGACACACAACCTAATACGTTGAACATAGGATCATTTTTATCCCGGAATTAATATATCGTTCCTGTGAAATAAGATATATCATAAGTTATTCCACCAACAGTTGTAGTGTGTGTAGAATTTGTAGGGAAAATAAATTAAAATTGTAACTTAGGACACAGGCTAGTAAAACTATATTCTAAACATAATATATACATATCCGTTTATTATGGGATGCATTTAACTTTAGTTTGAATTTTTTGACAAAAAGGATAGTTTCTCACAAAAAAAGGTTGTTAGTCGTATTACTATCAACACACATAAAGCACATTGTGCTCCAGGCTCCTTTAACACCCCCTATATGAATAAAATGAATAGCTATTACCTCAGGTCCCTTTATAGACGCATTAGTCACTTTATACAAATTAAATATGAGAGCTATTGGCTAGGTTGTTTGTACTATTTTTTTAGAAGAAAAAACGATCGAATTGCTCGTAAATGATTAAATCTATGTGAGATGTTTTAGCCACATGGCATCAATTAAAGATGCTACTCTGCATCTATTTGATCTAACGTATTACACAAAGAGAGCTGAGGTCTTTTTATTAATTTATGGGTGACATTTTATTTCATTTACAAATATTTGAACTGCTAAAAGGCGCTCAGAAGAGATTAATTCTGAAGCTTTTTAAAAACTCTAAAGCTGGCTGTTTTCATTGACCATTTTTAATACACAACATGAGATATTTCAACATTTAGTTCCAAAAAATTATAACGATAATGTTTCAACTTTCATTTCATCAGAAGCAACTCTATAGGGATTTATTTTGTAATTAACTATCATAAACTCAATTATACGTTCGTTCTATTTTGAAATAATAATTTGGATCAATGACTGAAGCCACTAGAGGTTTATTTTATTACAATATTATTGTATGCTATCTGTGCAATTTAGTGATGGCTTAGAATGTCACTACCCCTTTCTACCCACTGGTGTGGACTAAGGGTGTGGTGTTTTTAAGTAGATTTTGGACGATGTGGTTGGAGACCTATCACCAAAGATAATTTACCAAGATACTTTAGGATATCATCTTGTCCCCTATCAACTCCCAAATGTGGCTGAGGAGTTTCTAGCTCCAAAGCTCTGGCTACCCCTTTTTGGGATTTATGGCCGTGAGTATATATGTATGTATGTAAATATGTATGCTGTTACTCCGAACGCATTATCATACATTCTATGTAATATTCTAATTATATAATATAAGGGTCTAGATATAACTCAGTCATGTGGTAATCATAATATTGTTCACTAGTTTTTCCTCTCGCCACAAATAAACAGTATATATGACTAATAAGTGCAACATATTTTTGCGATTACACCTAATAATAAGTATAAGGAAAATAAATTTATAAAACGTAAGAGATTAAAAGTTCATAAAGGCTAAATAGACAATATAAATACATAAAGAAAACAAAAGATTAAACTTTAATAAAATACACGTGACTAGGCAAACCATAATTACATGAATGCAAGAAAATAAGAACATATTGATTCTGAGGCTTCAACCATCTTTCATTATCAAACTTATAGTAATTCTAGGATAATTAAGTGAAATTTCTTCTGTTATTAGCACTGTTATTTGATTATTATTATTATTATTATTATTAGCCATTTATGTCCCACTGCTGGGCAAAGGCCTCTCTCCCCTTCTTCCACTCCAGACGGTTTTGAGCGGTCTCCCACCACTTCTTATCCCAGAGACCCAACTCGTCACTCCATCTTTTCCTTGGTCGGCCACGCTTTCTCTTTACAGCAGGAGTCCATTGCGTGGCTCTTTTGACCCATCGGTCCGGGTGCATCCGAGCAACGTGGCCGGCCCAATCCCACTTCAATTGGGCCGCCTTCTGAGCTACATCTATAATTTTTGTCTTTGAGCGCAACTCTGTATTCCGGACTCTGTCTAAGAGCCGGATTCCGAGAATGCTGCGCTCCATGTTTCGTTGGCAAACCCCAAGTTTAAACATTTGCGCGTCAGTCAAAGACCAGGTTTGGGCTCCGTAGGTAAGGATGGGAAGAATGCACATGTCCATGAGCTTACGTTTGAGGGAGAGCGGAAGTTCTCCCTTCATTAGCTCTTTCATAGACCAAAAGCTTTTCCAGGCGTTTTCGACACGTCTTTCGACTTCCTTGTCCTGTCGAGCCTGGAAAGAGACTATTTGGCCTAGATAAATATATTCCTGGACATATTCGATTCTGACCCCATCCACGTCCACTAAATGCTCCTTGCTGTTAGACATGACCTTGGTCTTTGACATATTCATGCTCAGTCCAACCTCAAGGCTTGCTTGGCTGAGTTGTTGTAGCATAGATTGTAGCTCAGAAGCCGTGTAAGAGAACAGCACTATATCGTCGGCGAAGCGAAGGTTCGTAAGCTTAACCCCGCCGACATCTATACCCCTGTTTACCCAATCCGGCTCTAGTGACTTAAAAACTTCTTCCAATACACTCGTGAAAAGTTTGGGGGAGATAGGATCGCCTTGCTTAACGCCTCTTTCAATCGGGAATGGGACACCTGGAGTTTGAAGCTTAATGGATGCTGTACTGTTTTTGTATATTTGTTTCATAAGGTTGATATAGTAAAAGTGAATATCTTGATTATGGAGGGCTTTAAATATTGATTGATGTGAAATACTGTCAAATGCCTTAGAGTAATCGACGAAAGCAACGTACAGTGGGAGGCTATATTCTTGGTGCTTCTCTATAATTTGGTTTAAAGCTTGCAGATGATCGGTGGTCGACATACCGGGGCGAAAACCAGCCTGCTCAGGTGGTTGAGCTTGATCGAGTAGATCAGATATGCGGCGCTCTATAACTTTGATAAAAGCCTTATACAGGTGTGATGTCAGGCTGATAGGACGGTAGTTGCCGATATCTGATCTTTCTCCCTTTTTGAATAGCAGTATAATTTCGGAATGACATATACTGTCTGGAAATTGCCCGGTATGCATAATAGCGTTAAAAAAATTGGTGATGTGAGGTAGTAAAATGGGTTCGCCTAACTTCAGTACTTCTGTTGAAATGCCATCATGGCCTGGGCTTTTGTTAAACTTCATTGAGCGCAAGGCACAATGAACTTCATAGCCTGTGATTGGTGGAATATCATCAGGACAGCAGAAAGCTGAAGTAGGTTCTGGGACTGGGTCTTTTGAATTTACTATTTTGGAATACAGACTTTGATAGAAGTTAGTACAAATGTTCAGAATCTTTGATCTATCTCTATGTTTATTTCCATTCGTATCTTTCAAGCATTCAAGTTATTTGATTACTTTACCAAATTCTAATCAATGGCAATGGCATGCCATCAAACTAATCAAAAAGCAATCGAGGCATTTTCTCCCTCTGTCAATCAGTAGTCTAATGAGTGATGGTATTCAGAGTGTTACCGCACAGTATGTCATTTCCATCACTTGTATCCGATTAATAGACTTGTATTGCAACAGGGATGTACTAAGGGAGATGTGTTGTATTTTATTTTTGATGTTAAATTTTGAGTTTTTTTATATTCTTAGTGTTTGCGCTCTTGAATTTATGACCAGTTATAGCAAAATTACTCACGGCTATAAATCCCTAAAAGGGGTAACCCGAGCTTTAGAGTACGAAATTCCTCAGCCACTTTTGGAAGTTCAGTGGAGAAGATATTTGATAATGAATGTATATTTGAAATATTTAAGAAAACTAAATCATGCAATTCATCTATAAAAAAAACTAAAATTAAAGCTTAGAATAGCACTACCTAACCCATTTTTTTCTCAGATGTCCTAACACGTGATTTAGTGAATTGTTTTGTAATTGTTGTTTGATGTGTTTGAATACAAATCGCTAACACACTTTATTTTATGATCACCCTTTTCAAGTTCCAAAAGTAACTAAAGTATTTATAATAATTCTGAAGGTTACATAGATATCCCTTTTCGGGATTTATATCGGTGAGTTTATGTACACTAGTGTAGTATATGGGAAATATTTTTATGGGGCTTCTAGTTTTGAATCTATTATGTTTTGCATTTATATAGATAATGATAAGTGCCCTTTCGAGCATGACTTGAGCTTGCACTTGGCTTGTAATCGTTTTTTAAATAATAAATCTCTATCACCAACCTCTTGCACCCCTTGTACAGTGTGGTGTGAAATTCCTGAACCATCCCCAATTATCATTCCGTTGGGGTGATAATTAAATATCACGTCAGTCTCAAAGGGGTGGCTCTTGAAAGGAAACATCCAGACACTTTTTAATTTTCCACTTTGTATCTAGTTACTGTCGACTACTGTAGAAAATGCTAAGTTGAAGTTGTTTCAAATTACTTATACCTTGTTGTATAAGTTGTGTCATGTGATTCTTGAATGTAAAGGAACCGCCGACTCGTCCTTGGCCGGTCTTTATTTTATAGTTAAAACACCGTGTATTTTCAAAAGTGCTGGAAAAAAACCTTGTTCTTTGAGTTTATTTGACATAATTTTTATTTGAAGTTCAGAACTTAAATTACAAAGTAAAGCAATAGCTCAGTGGGAAGAACACGAGCCTATCATGTAGAGAGGTGTGAATTCAAATCTAGTTGGGTCTATTTCAATTTGTTTATCTGAAGCCATACGTGTGGTTAATTCTTCATGGTTGTTAACGACAAGTGGTTTTTGGGCGATGCTGTTGGAGACCCATCACTAACGATACTTTATTTCTACTATTTCGTCCCCTATAAATTCCAAATATGGCTTAGAAGTCTCTAGCTCTGAAAATCTGGCTACCCCCTTTTTTGGGATTTACGGCCGTGAGTATATTATTATGTATGTATGTATGAAATTAAAATTAAATTCTCTTTTAAATTGTTAGTATTAACTACTATTAGTAGGTATAGTTTTACTAATAAATAAAGAATAAATAAAGGAAAGAAAAATTTTGACACAGGCGGGAATCGAACCCGCGACCTCGGGTATACGCCCCGACGACGCTCTGCTAACTGAGCCACCGTGTCAATTGGCTGCCAGTGCGAAATTCTTCTATCCTTTATTTCTTTTAAGGTGCCGTTAGTGCAGCGAACAGAGTTTTTGAAACATTATAATGCGTATGTTTATAACAATATGGTTTTGAAAAAAATACATCAAAATCTTGAGGCTTTTCTGCTGTAAAATTGGCGATTCGAAACATGATTAATACATTTTCGCTCGATAGAAAAAAATCGCCAACGTACCTCTAATTACACTCTTTAAAATGGTTTTATATTTTATTTATTTTACCTACTTACATATAACTTGCATCATAATTTGAGCATTTGTATTTCTAATAATAATTGGCGATTAGTTTTCTTTTTTAATAATTTCAATAAAACAAATATTTTAAAAACATCGATATTCGCAGTCCTACTCGTGCCCGAGCGCCGCCCGCCGCCCGCTCAGTGCTCGGCGAGCTGCTTTATGGGATGGACCTATGTCGCGCGCGCCTTGTGTTACAGATCTTACAATTTACGCGCGTGCGGCGCCGTTAGTGTGCGAGTGACCTATCTGTATACGATGCGCGTCAATGTAGGCGTGAGAGTGACCGTGCGTACGGTTAGCATTAGCAAATATAAAAGAATTCATTCAATTCATAGATTGTACTCATTTTTATATTTTATTGTTTAATTTATTAGGAATGGGAAAAAGAACAAAACCGTTAAAGTAACTTCTAATTTCAATTAATAATATTAAATAGTTACAGGTGTAAACTGAAAATTATATACATACATATACTCACGGCTATAAATCCCTTAACGGGATAGCCAGAGCTTTGGAATGAGAAATTCCTCAGCCACTTTTGGAAGTTGATTTGGGAAAAGATGGTAATAATATATGATTTCGGTGACGGTTCTCCAACCACATCGCCCCAAAAATCACTTAAAAAGCCCCTATACCCTTAGTCGCCTCTTACGATCACGGGTAGAAATGGGGTAGTGTTATTCTAAGCCGACACGACACGACAAAAGTTATGAAATTATCACTGTAATAATTTTGTTAAACTGACAGGGGTAGACAAATCTATCGTATTATTATATTTTATACGACGACGACATGATAGTCCAGTGGGTAGAACACCCGCCCGAAAACAGAAGGGCGTGAGTTCCAATCCTAGGTCGGGCCTACACCAATTTGTCTTTTCTAAAGTCATATGTGTGGTTAATTTATCATGGTTGTTAACGGTGAGGGAAAACATCGTGAGGAAACCCACATGGCTGAGTTGTACTTAGTCATGTGACAGTGTATTCGTACAAAATGGCGATAGGCCTGCCCCCTATCACGTGAGTACACTGTCTAAGCAAAACGTGGGTACCTTCTCTGGACACTAGATGGCGCTGCCATGAGAGTTCAGAAGTATTTGGTTCCTCTGCCAACCCCTTCGGGGATAAACGGCGTGAACGTTTATGTTTATGTTATGTTATATTTTATATTGTAAACGGTCATGGTAGAAACTATTTTTGAAATTGATAACCTAGGGTAAGCGATACAGTTTTCGTCACCCTGACTGTTATAACCATTCATAAATATTTTAGAAAGAAAATGTAAATAATCATAAACAAATGTCCGAACCCATACCATAGAAAATATTTGCGAGTGGCTAAAACTGTCGAGTTGACAATAACTGTATTGCTTACCCTACTGTATGTTTTTAAAACGCGCGCACGCGGCGTCGCGTCGAGGAGACGGCCGCTCGATCGGCGCGTAGGCGCTTCCCCGCGCCCGCGGGGGCAGCACCCCCTCAGATGATATTTTTCGCTGAACCAACGGCGCCTTAACACGTTTTAAGTAGTGTTTGCGTTTCCTACCTCCGAATTTTAACTAATTCGGAAGGCCACTTGTCTACCTTTTCAGATAGAATGCAAATGTTGAAAACGCCTAACTATCACATAATTTAAATCTTTTTGTTCATGAAAACCTCATGTGGGGATTATTACTAATAAATAAAGAATAAATAAAGGAAAGAAAAATTTTGACACAGGCGGGAATCGAACCCGCGACCTCGGGTATACGCCCCGACGACGCTCTGCCAACTGAGCCACCGTGTCAATTGGCTGCCAGTGCGAAATTCTTCTATCCTTTATTTCTTTTAACACGTTTTAAGTAGTGTTTGCGTTTCCTACCTCCGAATTTTAACTAATTCGGAAGGCCACTTGTCTACCTTTTCAGATAGAATGCAAATGTTGAAAACGCCTAACTATCACATAATTTAAATCTTTTTGTTCATGAAAACCTCATGTGGGGATTATTACTAATAAATAAAGGAAAGAAAAATTTTGACACAGGCGGGAATCGAACCCGCGACCTCGGGTATACGCCCCGACGACGCTCTGCCAACTGAGCCACCGTGTCAATTGGCTGCCAGTGCGAAATTCTTCTATCCTTTATTTCTTTTAACACGTTTTAAGTAGTGTTTGCGTTTCCTACCTCCGAATTTTAACTAATTCGGAATTAATTAGTAATAATCCCCACATGAGGTTTTCATGAACAAAAAGATTTAAATTAGGTATAGTTTTACTTCAAGTATCAACTCACCATTACTTACTTAGTGATATGATGCAACATAGCATATCAATAATATAAAAGTCACAAAAACCTCAGTTTCTTCATGCGACACCCACTATAAGAGAAAGGTTCGTGCTATTTTAACTGTATCTACACCTCAAATGATTATCATAATTATCACCAACAATAAAACAGTCTCGTAATGTTAAAATTACCATGAACAAAAATCTGTATGTATAATAAAGTTACCAACTCAATTTAGGTGGAAAAGCTATTGCGCCAAAGAGATTTCATAATAAATAATTTCTAGAATGGCTACAGTGATTTATGTGTGGTCATAAACGGGGCCTCTGTGTTTCCCAAGTGGGTTGGTGTTTATATTAATTATACCATTAACTGTAGTTGTTTCTTAGTGAAAATGTTTAGGTGGCTTGTTTAAAATTTATTAAAGTTTTTCCGATGTGTTCTTGGCATGCAACTTGATTATTACCAATCCGAAAAAGGGTAAAGAGGAAATTATTTCGGAACTTATAATTTCTTGGCATTTATGGAAGTTCAAAAAAAATATGGTGAATAACATACAGGATTTTAAGCGAATGGTTCCAAGCTACATTGACCACTTTTACTCAAAAAGACACAATTCTTCAATTCGCCTCGAATGGCACCTATGGAAAAGTTAAAATAGTGACCAAAATTGCACTGTTATGCGTATAATACATAAAAAGGTTAGAAGTAACTTTAGTAAGAACATACATTATATTCTCACGCCGTTAGTTCCCATTGGGGTAGGCAGAGACTATCGATCGCCACTTTGTACGATCCTGGCAAACCTCTCTGGCTTCGTTTACATCCATCAATCTTTTCATACATGCTCTTTTATTCTTCATACTGCGGACACCTGCCTTTTTGAGCACATTTTCTATTTGATCCAAATGTGTCCTCCGAGGTCGTCCTCTACTAACATTACCTTCCACATTGGCTCTATATATCTCTTTCACCAATTTACTGTCATCCATCCTCTCTATGTGCCCAAACCATCTCAACATTCCTTTTTCTATCTTTCTTACAATATCATCTTTTACACCACACCTTTCACGAATCACATCATTCCTCACACGATCACATAACCTTACATTACACACTTTTCTGAGGGATCTCATTTCTACTGCATTTACTCTACTTTCATGCTTCTTCTGCCACACCCAACATTCACTGCCATACATAAGCGTAGGAACGAGGACAGCATCATGCACAGCCACACAGTTTTTAGTAAGAACATTTTCAAAATGCGTAGATGTTATGCTTAATATTAGGTATTTTAGAGAATGGATGAAAATAAAGTTGCGAAAGAGATATATAGAGCCAATGTGGATGGGATTGTTAGTATAGGACGGCCTCGTAAAATGTTTCTAGACTAAATAGAAAATTTTCTTAAAAAGGCGGGGGTCTGAAGTGAGAAGAATAAAAGAGCATGTATGAGAAGAATAATGAATGTAAGGGAAGCAAGAGAGGTTTGTCAAGATCGAACTAAGTGGCGATAGATAGTCTCTGCCTACACCAATGGGAATAAAGGGCTTGAGTATAAGTAAGTAAGTAATTTGAAAATGTATGCTTATTTCTATATTAAAAATACAAACATCCCGTACTTTTATCATATGTTTTCTTAGATTAACACTTTTTGTACTTATTGTATGTCTAATTAGTTTGTCGGTTTCTCATTGAAATGATTTCATATTTATTTTGTGGATTGTATTAATTTACAATAAGAAATAGTTTTAAACAATACATTTTTACTTATGAAAACGAAATTGAATTTACTGTAACAATGACATATACATATTTCCGTTTGTTACTAACTCCTTTGGTCCCGCTAATTTGTCATTGGCAACTGTACACTTTAGTAATTATAATAATGAGTCTAAATACTTAGCTATCGTTGTAATAAATTTCAACGATAATAAGAATTCCATACATAAAACACTATTTTCTATGTTAATATCTAATCATCTAAGTGAATATTATCAAGAAGTCTCACAAATGTTTCTGTAGTTAAGCAAAGGAAAATATAAGTCAAAACTAATGAACCCCTATTATCGTTTCCAATAAGTATATTTCACTGGAATTGGTAATTATTTATCAATAATACTAAACTTCAAGTCTGTATCTTGATGAGGTACTTTAGAAACGTTCCGATTAAACGTTTTCCAACAGAGCAATATCCGATTTTGCAGGATAATATCGCAAATTTGAGGAACCTAACGGATTCATTGAAAACACACTAAGTTTTGTAGACGGTATTCTTTTTTGTTTCATTTCTTTTATAGTCGTTAGACAAAGAGGGTAGCGTTCATATTTTTTTTTGTTTTAGAATTGTTTTTCATTGAATACAGGAGTATTGAAATCCATTTTATTGATTGCCTTCAATTTTCTGTGTCAAATGTTAATAGGGTTTTCGATTGTCAAGTCAAACAGAATAAGGAGAATAAATGAAAATTTGCGTGTTATTGCCAACTTATAAAGTTTATTGCTTGACGTTTCATTAAGTAGAGGTAAAATATTTTGTTACGAACATTGTTAATTTTTGGTTACGATCCAGATTAACTCACAACTATATTATATACATACATATACTCACGCAATTAGTTTTGATTTCATTTCATTGTAGACTATCGATCGCAACTTCGTACGATCCTGATAAACCTCTCTAGCTTCGTTTACATCCATCAATCTTTTCATACATGCTCATTTATTTTTTCAAACTTTCTTCCACTTTATTATATATTTCAAATAATTTGTCATTAAGAAAGAATTGGCCCTTTTGATAAGGCCCATTGTGGGCTATTGTCAATTATCAATGTATCAATTTAAAGTTTTTAATATAAATCAAATAGTGTAATTTGAAAGCTGTTACAATGCTTTAAGGAAAAGATTAGTATTCACTGACAGTTTTAATGGTTACTGTTGTAAACTTTGTACCAGAGGTTTAATAGGATTTTTTATTTAAATGGTGAAATAACACTTCTTAAGATTAATTTGGGTAAATAAATTAGTAAATTTAATAACTGTATCTGATTGATTTTATATCGATACCTCTAAACAATTCTTTAGGGATAGTGATAGTTCAGTAAGGAGAACAGCTGCCTATCATGCTGAGAGACGTGGTGGAATCCCGAGCAGGGCCTACACCAATGCGCCTTTTGCTTAGTTATGTGACAATGTATTCGTACAAAAACGGCGACAGGTCTGCTTTCTTTCAGATGAGTGCACTGTCGAAGCTAAACGTGAGTGACAACAACGACACGTGATGTTTAGAAGCATTAGTGCCTCTGCTACGCCTTCGGGGATATACGACGTGCACGTTTGAGTTTAAGTGATCCGTTTGAGGGATTTAGCCGTGAGTATAGACAAAGTACGGATGCATGGCCTTCAAATAACAAGTGTGTTGATATATTTAGGGTTGATAATAAGATAAATTAGACAACCATTACACGCAACAGTATTTAATGCAACTTCACTTCACAGTACAGTTTAGCCATAAGACAATAATACAATGTTGCCAGTTGGCAAATATAAATGGATGCGTTCTTATTAACTAACACTCCCTCTAGAACGCAATCCCATTTTAGAAATACAGTACAGATGTTTTTCAAAAGTAACACCCTTAGTTAAATTGTCAGCTATCATTTTACAACCATTCATAAACAAAAAAATAACTTTAGAATTAACAATATTTTCTCTGAGAAAATGCAACCTTATGTCTATATGTTTAGTCTTAGGTTTATAACAGTCAGTTGACGCTAGTCTTAATGCACTTTGGTTATCACTATAGATAGTTAACGCACTGTCCACACCTTGACCAAGTTCAGCTTGTAGTTGTCTAAGCCACAGGGCCTCCTGGGTCGCCGAAGCCATCGCCATATATTCGGCCTCTGCTGTAGAAAGTGCCACCGTCTGTTGTTTACAGGAATTCCAAGATATGCAAGCATTTTGAAATATAAAAACATACCCGGTGCATGATCTTCTATCCTGTGGGTCGCCGGCCCAGTCTGCATCACAGTACCCAGTTATTTCTTTGGAGTCTTCTCTCATATAACATAACTTAAAGTTTTTAGTTCCTTGTAGGTACCTCAATACCCTCTTTACTCCAAGCCAATGTTGTATCCCTGGATCATTACAGTACTGACTCAATTTATTCACTGCATAAGTGATATCCGGTCTTGTTACTTGTGCCAGATATATCAGACAACCCACTGCTTCCCTGTATGGAAAATTGCTATCTTCATCCTTAGGTTTCTTATCAAATTTTGAATTTACCTCTATTGGAGTGCGAACCGACTTGCATTCCGACATTCCAAAGCGTTCTAACACTAGATTTATGTATTTTTCTTGGTCTAATATAATTTCACCAGCCTCACGATTTCTATTAATATTTATGCCAATACATTGCTGTAACTCACCCAGATCTTTCATGCAGAATTCCTCTTTTAACTTTTTCTTAATATCTGTTGCCTTTTTTATAGAATTTGTAAAAATCATAAAGTCATCGACCCAAACTGCAATAAAAAACATTATTGATCCGTTTACAAGATAATATATGCATGGATCTATTTTTGATCGCATCAATCCAATTTTAAGTAGCACATTATTCAATTTCAGGTTCCACTGACGGCTAGCCTGCTTGAGCCCATAAATAGATTTATGTAGGTGACATACCTGACCATTCTGTTCGTAACACTCTGGTTGTGACATGTAGATTTCGGTGTCTATGTCGCCCTGTAGAAATGCGCTTATAGCATCCATCTGAATCATTTCTAGGTCGTATTTAGCAGCTAGAGCAAGTAAGAATCGGACTGAGGTATATCTTACCACTGGAGCATAGACTTCATCATAGTCATTTCCTTTTCTCTGTGCACACCCTTTGATGACTAATCTTGCTTTAAAACGAACAATCTCCCCCTTTTCATTTGTTTTACTTTTAAACACCCATTTAGATGGTAAAGTTCTCTTATCTGACGGTAAATCTACTAGTGACCAAGTATTATTCTTAATTAAGGAGTCATATTCCTCCTGCATGGCTTTCTTCCACTGGTCAGCATGTGTAGATGAAAGAGCTTCATGAACAGTTACAGGATCACTCAAATTAAGTGTGGAACAAAAGTAACTCACATCATGATCATCCTCTTCTATATGCTGGGGAGCTCTGCGTGGACGTAAGTTTATATTACATACTGGGATTGAGTCGTCCAAGGTCTTATCTGGCTCGTAGGATGGATCATCATCTCCTCCTGACTGATACTCATCACTTGAAGACTGATTTGTGCTTGTTTGCGATTCCCTTTTGCAGGTTTCTTCAGGTAACTGTATTTCAGGGTCACTGTAAGGTGAGCAAGGTAAGTACACATTATGCTCAAATCTTTGAACATTTTCTAAAAACACTACATCTCTACTCTTAATGATTTTATTTGTGACAGGGTCAAGCAGGCGATATCCCTTGCTTGATTCACAATAACCAACAAATAAAAGTTTTCTAGACTTAGAATCCCATTTCTGACGTTTTTCTTTGGGTACTTGAGCCATCACTTGAGAGCCAAAAATTTTTATATTTGATAAATTTGGTTTCTTGCCTGACCACATCTCTAATGGGGTTTTGCCATCAAGTGATCTAGTGGGTGATCTATTGACAATATAGGCTGCTGTAGCTAGTGCCTCTGCCCAAAATTCTTTAGTAAAATGAGCATCAAACAACATACACCTAGCTCTTTCTACCAATGTCCTATTCATCCTCTCAGCTAGGCCATTCTGTTCTGGTGAATATGGGGTACTGGTTTGATGTTGAATGCCATGCTTACTCAGAAAACCATGAAACACTCTGTTACAATATTCCTTCCCATTATCTGATCTAATATTTTTAATTCTAAAACCAAGTTCATTCTCTACTTTACTTTTATAGTCTTTAAACACAACTAGCACACTCAGTTTGTCTTTCAAAAAATATACATGAACTCTTCTTGTATAGTCATCTATGAAAGTAATGAAATACTTCATACCTCCCAGTGATGTCTGTTCCATTGGTCCACATAAGTCTGTGTGGATAAGCTGCAGTGGGTGTGAAGCTCTGATGCCAATGTTATTGAATGGCAGTCTACTTTGTTTACCTTCGAGACAAGTGGTGCATGTGAAAGGTCCTTTGCTTTTGTCTGGCAACAGAGTGACTCCCTCTGCACATTCTGGCAACTTGCTAACATCTGAAAAATTCAGGTGTCCCATTCTTCTATGCCATAGGACAACATCATTTAAGTTATTTGACCATGTTAGGTTAGATAAGACTTCTCTGTGAGTGTTTAACTGATACAAATTATTTACTAGTGTGGCTGAGCAGAGGAATTTATTATTTTTATCATAAATATCACAATATTCATCTCTGAAATTAACCTTACAGCCATTTTTCACCATAGCACTTACTGATAAGAGATTGGCAGCAAGTTTGGGTATATACAAAACTTCTCTCACCTGTATTTTTCTTTGTTCATCACCATTTAGCAACAAATTAACCTTTCCCATATTTTGCACAGGTAGTGGTGTCTTACTGGCAACTGTTATGGTGGGTATCGGTGGGCTTGTAACATCATACATCCAGTCACATCTATTTGTCATGTGCATGGAAGCACCTGAGTCCACATACCAAAGGTCCGGATTCATTGTCTGTGAACATGCTGATAATGCTGCAATGAAACTCTTATTTCCTTCTGCTTTCTCTACTGGTTTCTTCTTCGGAGCACGACAGTTCTTAGCAAAATGTCCGTGCTTGTTGCAATTGTAACATCGGGGCCCTTTTGGATTGTAGCCCTTTCTCATACTGTGGTTCTCAGAAACGGTTGTCTTCCTTGTGAAGAATGCTGTATTGTCTGAGCATTGAACTTCCTGCAGGAGCTTTGTTTTAATGGAGTCTGCGCTGATCTTAATCCCTGAGCTCTCTAATCCCATAATCATCGGCTTATAAATTTCTGGTAAGCCGGCTAACATCAGCGTTCCAAGCCATTCATCGTTAATGTCAAATTTAATGTTCCTTAGCTTATGAGCGGTCGACATTATCTTGGTCACATAGTCATCCACATTACGAGAACTGTCTAACGTAGTAGTGATGAGATCTCTCAACAACGCAACTTTTCTGTACAAACCGCTGTCATCAAAAGCTTGTTGTAGGCAGTCCCAGACTTCTTTACATGTATTTGCGTTCTGTACATGTACGTAATTAGTCGGATCCAGCAGCAAAATAAGTTTAGACTTCGCCTTTATTTCCTTTATGACGTCGTTGTTGGTTCCTTCAACACAACTCCACAAGTCATCAAGCTTGAAATACGCTTCCACAGCAAATTTCCAAGTTGTATAATTTTCTCTTCCGACTAGTCTGTCGATGTGGAATGAACTTTGGCCCATACTGGTCATTTTTAACGTATTTTCGACAAAGGAGTAGACTGAGCACGCCGCCACGAGGTTATGTTGCATGCAACTTTGCGTCCGTTTTCTTGTTTTTCCAATTCTCACTGTGTTTTTACTTCTTATTATTCCAACCAACCACGCTCTGCTACCATGTTGATATATTTAGGGTTGATAATAAGATAAATTAGACAACCATTACACGCAACAGTATTTAATGCAACTTCACTTCACAGTACAGTTTAGCCATAAGACAATAATACAATGTTGCCAGTTGGCAAATATAAATGGATGCGTTCTTATTAACTAACAAAGTGACGTCATTATTTATTACTAAGACAGTTGTCATAAAAAAAGATTTGATCTTTTTTTTCGTAGCGTTCATAAGGATTATTTAAGATTGAAAATAAATAGTTGGGACACACGGACAATAAATAATACATAACAAATGCATCAGGGCCATTTTTGTGCAATTTTGTTTCGAACCCTGAATGTGCATTTACTTTAAAATTTATTTTTCAGGTGAGCATTTTCCAACGAAGTTAGTAAACGAAATATGTTTTTGCACAGAGTAATATCATTTTACGATGGAAATACTATTATATACTTTATTCCTGTCGGAAACACCGCATCGTGGAACACTTTAGGAACCATTTTTATGTTACTAGTAAAAGAGTAACACGTTAAACAAATTAACGTAAACGCTTTTTACAATTCGTGTAACAGGATGGGAGTTTGGTGAAAAATATTTAACCTGTGAAAATTTTAATACCAGTTTTTTTTATTTATACGATATCTTATATGTACCTGTTCTTTAATTAATAAAAAATATTAACTGATCTTTACGTGGTTATTGATATTTACCATGAAAGGTTAGTTAAGGCTAAGTTTTTAAGATTGTTAAGTCATTTTTGGGTGATAGAGAAATGATAAAAAATAAGGTTAAAATAGAATTGCTGAATATATCACAGGTTTTATTTATGTCTATTTTTCATGTGTGCTTTATTCATAGTGGTTTTTAATAGAGAGGGCAATCCACACAGCTTAGTTGAACTTAGTCAAGTGACAGTGTAAATGTCTTTAATGGTGATAGGCCTTGCCCCTTTCACATGAATACGCTATCCGACAAAAACGTTAGTAGTCTGAACCTCCAAGTGACAATTTCAAGTTTTTCAGGTGTATTATTATCTCTGATACCCTTTCAGGGATATATGGCCTGAAAGTTTCAGTATATGCCAATTTATAAAATGTCTTTTTTATTTCATTTAGAATTGATGTCTATTTTTTCTTACTTTTAGTGAGAGCTCTTTATTTTTTTTTATGGCAAATCAATAAATTTAAAAGATCGTTTTTAAATAGGTAATCACCAAACCACTAATGGATCAATTACCCTAAAAACCCCACATCTAGATCGATCCTAGTGATTTTCAAAAAAGGAGTGAATTGCACTCCTACTTCTCGGGACACAAATACTAAATGAGCCAACAGCAATATTCGCTTACCACAAAACTTATCAAACGTCAAAGAGAAAACTAAAGCTAAAAATATTTTCCATTATTCTAAACACAATTTCACACTGCACTTTATATAAAACAATAATGGTAGCACCAGGCGTGGCCATTTTTAAAAGCGCAGAAAAATATTCACTGAATTTCGCCCCTCGAAAATATATTTAGAAAAATGGCAAATGAAATGACATTCCCACACTCCCAAGCCGAATTTCAGAATGTTCTCCCAACGGGCTTGCTTCGCACGTGACAACAGACAGAAATATCAAAAAGTTTGTATTATATTATGTACACTAGCGGACTGCCCCGGCTTTGAACGGGTATAACAAGTGTTGATAAAAAAGGAATCTAAGTTACTACTTACTACATAAGCTATCTTCCAGTGAGAATAAGTCAAAAACGGGCCAGCCGTTTCAGAGATTACCTGGAACAGAAAGACAGAGATGCAGACAGTCAGTCAAAACTGGTTAATTCATAATATATACATTCATATTTGTGTAGTCAAATTGTTTTTTTAATATATATATATATGGATGAATATATTTGTTTAAATCTTTTTGTTCATGAAAAAAGCAGACAAAAGTGTACTTAGGGCTATCTATTTTTCTCAGACGCGATATCGTGCGGATTTCAAAGTATTGTGAAAAGCATCCGTCCAAATCTGTCCCGGTAAACTACCCTTCCATTACAAAACTGAGAAACAAGCCGCGCCATAGACTTTACAATATTTCCTACCAGGCAAAATATTATTTTCTGTTGTAGTTTTATTCATAAGCTTGTGAGTATGGTAAGATTGTACTTTTGGTATAACATATATTTAAGTTCTATTTCAATTATTTATTTGCATAGAATATAATTTTAACCATTTTTGTAGGTATTTACTACTTTAGTAAAGTAGTCTATGCATTATAGCAAATATAGTATATATTTTTTATATTTGAGTGTTTATTCATTTTCTATATACTTCCGTTTAATTCTAAATATCTTACCAATTAATGGTGGTACATCTACATTAACGAAACTCTACATTTTTACGAGGTCGCGGGCTGTTTCTATAAGATAAAGTCTTTTCACTGGACTGAAAGCGCTTACTAACGTTTTATCTATGTGATTTTAGCGGGAGCCAATTTTGATGGGGTTGCTTTTTCGCAGATCTTTAATTTACATTTTTTAATTAAAAATAACTAAAATTTATTTTCTTTGCGTAAACAAAAGACGATTTAGACGAAGACGACAATTTAGTGACAAGTATATATATAACAAATGAATTTGTATTGAATTGCCTTATTATGTTATTGTTTTATTTTTTCCAAATAAATACATTAATTGTATAAGTGTGAGGGCTATAATATTTACTTTAGTTCTATATTAATACAACAGAAATAACAAAAACATCATAGTTTATATCCGTACAAAAAATAATTGTGAAACTAGTAGCCGAGTGGATTGGTGACTAGCTTCTCGGTCCGGAGGTTTTGGGATCGATCCCCGCTAAGAGCAACATTCATGTGATGAGCCTTTCGTCTTGGATGTTATTTATATGTGTCTTGTATTAAATTGAATACACCAAACTATGTAATACGAGGGGCATGCCAAAAGAAACTAGATACTTAAAAATTATAAAAATTTTTCTTCGAGACATCCCCGTCCTCCTTCAAATTCAGCAAACCAATTGAATACTGTTGCTCGGGAACAAGCAGACTCACCAAAAGTAGAAGCCAAAAGTTCAAAACATTCTTGAGGCTTTAAACCTTTTTTAAAGTCATAATAAATCATAGCGCGAAAATCACGTCGACTGAGCTCCATAGATGCATGCAAGTGAATTCCCGCCAGATTCTCGGAAAAATGATGCTCATTCAAATAAAAAATAAATAAAAGAAGCGTGTTCTATATTCAAATATGTCAATAAAAACCAGCCTATAAGATGGTGTATAGCTTGCCAGTGTCAATTAAATGAGAAAAGAGTATCTAACTTCTTTTGGCATACCCCTCGTATATATAGTTTGGGGCTAACTTTATCTGTGTGGAATATGTCCGTATGTTTATTTATTATTCATAAATCGTTATTATATTAATAAAATAATAATTAAATAAAGAAAATAATAAAACAGCGTGTATGAAAAAAAAAACGAATGTGAAAAAAGCAAAAAAAATAAGTCCGGATCGTGTAAAGTGGCGATCTTTTTTTTCTGCCTACTGTATAAGTAAGTAAAATATAGATGTAAAAATCGGGTATGTCCTAGTGAAATGACGCATCCACATCACTATTATTTAATAATTAATGTCCTTCCTTATTGATGCATTATTTTTATGACCGGAATTATACCGGAATAAGGGCAAGGTTTTTGATTAATTACAATCCAGCGTAAAATATATTCATAAGATACATAAACAAGATAGTTTTATAGTGTTTGATAAATTTTATTACAATTATACTTTAAAGCATTAAGTCTTTTGTTGCAGTTCATTAAATATACGTATCTTGTTATTATTACTGGGCTAGTTTTATGCCAGCGCATACTTAGGTGTTAATATTTCATCTATAAAATAACCAAACAAGTAGCTCCAAATAAATGCAAAAATACAACTCTCTAGATCAATATCTACCGTAGGAATTATGTTATACAAAAGCCGTTAAGAACACAATCGCAAGTAAATGTAATAAAAGTCGCGACTACAAAAAGAACATTGTACGTGATACTTAGCTGCATCTCGGAAACGTATTGAATAATGGAAGAAATATGATGTCTGAAAATGGTGAACGTTCTTCCTTGTATTCTTGTGGCGTTCGCCGGTAGAGATATGCTTTGGTTTGGATGTGGTATTTAATATACGAATAATTATATATTAGAAGAAGAAGCATGTGAATTGAATAAATGCAGTACCAGAGAGGCCCGTCAAAAAAATAATTTAATGTTTTTTGACATGAATTCCTCATGTGGGGATTATTACTCATAAATAAAAGATGTTATTAAAGGAAAGAAAAATTTCGACGGGGCGTATACCCGAAGGTCGCGGGTTCGAACCCCGCCAGTGTCGAAATTTTTCTTTCCTTTAATAACACCGTCAAAAAAATGTTAGGTTATGTGATCGAGTGAGAAATAGTGTGATTCATGACAGGTGTGGTAAAGATGATATTGTAAAAGGGAAGAAAAATGAATGTAACGAAAATTAGTTTATTAAATATATAGAGCTACGGTGAATAGTAATGTAAATGCTCTTGCCACTGAGCTATCAAGGAAGCCACTAACTTAATTACCGAGAATAGCCACTCGTATACACGAAAAAGTTTCCTCACAGCCGAATATTTAGGTCTCGTACATTAAATTAATGTTTTATATAACCACAATAGCCCCCTATCACGTGAGTACATAGTCCAAGCAAAATTTGAGTACTCTGGACACCCAGGTGACAACAATGTCACATGATGTTCACAAGTACTAATACTTCTACCCCTTCGGGTGTGAACGTTTGAGTCTTGAGTCTTCATTAATTTAAAACATTATCACATCCGTAAACAAACATTGCAGAAAACCAGCTTTTGACGCTATGGAAATAAAATATTTATTACCGAATCAAGTGTTTCGTGGCTCTGTCTTGATTCCGTATTAAGAAGTGGATATCCCATCTGCAATATTGACTGTCTGCTAATAATACCGTCTGATAACAAGATGTTGTTTGTTACTGTATACCTAACGCGAACTGTTATTGCTCCTTTTATGATCACTATTTATGTTCTAACAAAACTAAATACATATGAAGAGTTTCTAAAATGTTTAGGATTAGAACTGGTGCAGTTTTACTATTGAACAAACACAGTTAAATTCTGCTTGTGTCATGTAAAACGGAATTACTTTGTGAGTGAAGAATGGAAAAAAAACTATATGCTTTGACCCAGTAAACTAAGTAAGTAAGTAACTAATTATGTAAGTAACTAAGCAAAAGACATATTTAGACCAAATAGACAGTGAGCTTAAAAAGGCAGGCGTCCAAAGTATGAAGAATAAAAGAGAGAGATATAAAAATATTGATGAACGAAACGAAGCCTGAGGCGAGAGGTTTGGCAGGATCGTACAAAGTGGCGATCCATAGTCTCTACCTAACCCAATGGGAAATAACGGCATGAATATATGTATAACATGAATTGGAAATAGAAGAAGTATGGGATGTGCTCAAATCGTCAATGGTTGAATGTGCGACGGAAGTATGTGGATTGAGTAAAAGAACAAATAGACCACCAACAAGTTGGTGGGATAAAGATGTGAAAGAGGCAGTTGGAGATAAGAAGAAAGCTTGGTTAGATTTACTAGCGATTAAAGCTAGTAAACGAATGGATGCGAGAGTAACAGATGACGTAGTGAAGAATAGTGGAGATGAATATAAGAGAGTTAAGAATGAGGTTAAGAAGAAAATAGAAAAGAAAAAGCGTGATCTGATAGAATGGTGTGAGAGGAAACTCTCTGATAATTTCCGGAATAACCAAAAGTTGTTCTGGAAATATATCCGGAAAGAAAAGGGAGTTTCCCAAAACACGAGGTTGAATGTTGTGAGAGATGAACAGGGTGAATTGGCGACGGATGAAAGTAGCATAAGACGAGTATGGAAGAACTATTTTGAGGGACTCTTTGAAAAAGAGGATACATCCATTTCTTCGCCAATCGGCAGTAATGTTGATTGGAACGACGTTATGGGTGACGTTAGTGACAGTGAGATCAGTATGGAAGAAATAATGAAAGCAATGAAAAGTATGAAACTGGGGAAAGCGGCAGGGTATGACAGGATAAACACTGAAATGCTGAGGGCTGGTAAAGGGGTGGTGGCTTCCTGGTTGTACTTCCTTTTCCAAAAATGCTGGTCGAGTGGCAAAGTGCCACAAGACTGGTGCAAAGCGGTAATTGTGCCTTTATATAAAGGAAAGGGGTCACACCAGGAGGCTAGAAACTACCGTGGAATTAGCCTACTCAGCATTGTCGGTAAATTGTATGCAAAGGTTTTGATTGAAAGAGTGATGAATGAAACGGATGATAAAATTTGGGATGTGCAAGCAGGATTTAGAAAGGGAATGGGATGTATGGACCAAATCTTCTCTTTAAGGAGCATCACCGAAAAGTTCTTAGCTAAGAACCGAAAGGTGTATTGCTCCTTCATTGATTTAGAGAAGGCGTATGATAGGGTGGTAAGAAAGTGTTTATGGGAGGTGTTATCCAAGTTCGGTTTGGGGAGTCGACTTATACGTGCACTGGTATCACTCTATGAGGATTCCAGTGCATGTGTGAGAGTAAACGGGGAAAATACTGACTGGTTCGGGATCTCTCGGGGTGTCCGACAGGGTTGTGTAGCTTCCCCGTGGCTCTTCAATTTGTTCATGGATGACTGTTTAACAGAGTTGCGTGAAAGTGATTATGGATTGAGAATGGGTGGATTCATCATTAAATGCCTCCTATATGCCGACGATCAAGTGCTACTTGCATCATCGGTGGAAGAGCTGCAAGAGATGATGAATATTGCATGTGCGTCTTTTGAAAAAAAGGGAATGAGGGTGAATGTGGATAAAACAAAAACTATGGTTTTTGAGAGAGAGGTGAATATGACCGAATGCGTGATTGAGATTAATGGTAAGAAAGTGGAACAAGTGAAAGAGTTTGTATATTTGGGAAGTTTGTTTACTAGGGATGGAAAGTGTGATGAAGATATCGAGAGAAGAGTGAAAAAGGGTAATGCGGTAAATGGAGCACTGGATAGTCTAATGTCTAGTCAGTCGGTGTCTGAAAAGGCTCGAATGGCTGTGCATGATGCTGTCCTTGTTCCTACGCTTATGTATGGCAGTGAATGTTGGGTGTGGCAGAAGAAGCATGAAAGTAGAGTGAATGCAGTAGAAATGAGATCCCTCAGAAAAGTGTGTAATGTAAGGTTATGTGATCGTGTGAGGAATGATGTGATTCGTGAAAGGTGTGGTGTAAAAGATGATATTGTAAGAAAGATAGAAAAAGGAATGTTGAGATGGTTTGGGCACATAGAGAGGATGGATGACAGTAAATTGGTGAAAGTGATATATAGAGCCAATGTGGAAGGTAATGTTAGTAGAGGACGACCTCGGAGGACACATTTGGATCAAATAGAAAATGTGCTCAAAAAGGCAGGTGTCCGCAGTATGAAGAATAAAAGAGCATGTATGAAAAGATTGATGGATGTAAACGAAGCCAGAGAGGTTTGCCAGGATCGTACAAGGTGGCGATCGATAGTCTCTGCCTACCCCAATGGGAACTAACGGCGTGAGAATATGTATGTATATGTATGTATGTATGTATGCAAGTGAACTACAAACGAACTGTGCAAAACACCCATTTAGCGGACTTTTAAAGTCAACTTAGCCTTCTCCTACAATTTAAATCAAACACAAATTACTTACGGACGAATGTTTGTCGATACAGTTAAACTTAATGACAAATGTATATCGATAGCGTAACAAAAGGAAAAAAATATCTAAAATAGCCAGTAAACGAGAAGAGCAATTTCATCAGCAATTACCTAACATAAAACTGCTTAGAAATTCTCACAAAAGCTTTTAAATACTATAGCACAATTTACGCGAAATAAGATTTTAGGAAAGGTCGCGATCAAAGAGATTTATAAAATAACATGTTTCTTCTTATACTTGATAACATGTTGCTGGAATTATATTTACTTTTCTAGCTACTTAAAAATAATTTTCTTGTTTCCAATTCTGTTTTTACCAGTAATTACTTCTTTGATTTTATTCACTGAGTTGTAAATATCTTCTATAGCTTAATTGTTCATGGTCAGAAAAGTCATACAACAGCTCATTAGACTTTGTTGTACGTGAAACTTCATTTGGGATTATTTTACTAATCAATCAAGGAAAGAAAAAATTGAACCCGCGACATCCCGATCTACGCCCCGAGGCGTAGTACCAGCTTTCAATAAGAATAAGTCAACTATACTGAATAGTTGAATACCGTTTTAACTTTTAAGGAGTTTATATGTACTTATTGCTTTTACCAGGGCGCAACTTTGAAACTACTTCGTTCCAGAATCAGTTTAGTTTGGTATCGGTTTCATGACGAAACATGTTTTTGATAAACCCAATTTCTGGCGTTGCAAAACTTATAAATGTGTGATTATTGCCGGTTATACATACAAAACAGGGACACAGTTCCTTTGCAACAACGTGAGACGAGTAAGAGACAGGCTCCATTGGCTACAAAAAAATATGCAAATATTAATATATTCATAGACGAGGCTCGATAGATTTGCCAGGATTGTACAAAGTGGGGATGTATTACTACCTCAATGGAACCTAATGGTGTGATTTTATACATGAGAGGTCAAATAATTCTTGAATTCATCTGCTCATGTTTTTTTAATAAATCTTTACAATTTAAGCCAAATTAGATTCATATAAGATCATAAGCTCAGCCTACATCTAGAGGAATAGTGGCTGGATTTTAGCATTGGCATTAAGAAAAGGGGTTGATTATTGTTAATATTTCTGAATTATAGTTGAATACTATTTCAACCAGACAATGCTACCAATATAATTAATACACGGAATTCAAATACAATAAATATGGATGCCTCATGTGCAGGCGATGAACACAGAATTAATATTCATATCTGCAACAGCAAAATAAATTTGTATATTACGACATAGGCACTACGGCTATACAAACTTATACCCATTATAACTTTTAATATTATGATACGCTGTGTAGAGTTAGAAAAGCACTAACCCATTTCCGCCCATGGGTATCGTAAGAGGTCAAAAAGGGTATTGGGGATTTTTAAGTGATTGTTGGGTACTTTAACTGGAGCCATTTTACTATTTGATTTTTACATTCTTTAATTTAATTTGGACATCTGTTCCCCACATAACTTTCAAAAAAAGACAAAGATTTTTATTTCGGCACCCTTGTTTAGGAGTTGTTGTGATGTTTTCATCTATACATATATTAAGTAAATATGTCAACTAAAAATATACAAAAATAAAAGTTCTGGTATCACATGGTTAAGTAGTCATTACTCGTTGCATACGCATTAAAACACCTCTAAAAGAGAGAGAAAATAGCAAATTTCGCATTGCACAGAATAAGCACGCCCATCTCAATCCAGTAAGAAGAGAGAGCGTGAATCCTTTGATGTTTCGAAAGCGTCTTCATAAGTATTCTTGGTACGTGATTAGGGGGTAGTTATAAGCCTGCCACTGTTTGGTTTGAAATAAGTGATCATTATAAGTTTACAGGAACAAGTAATTGTATACCCTCATATACCAAAATAATAAAATTGGTACATAATGCTTTGTTATGTTTGAGTATTTTAAATTTAATTGCATTAGACAGGAGTACGTGCGGAAAATGTTTATTCCACAATATATACTCACGGCTGCAAATCCCTAGAAAGGGTAGCCAGCCAGAGCTTCAGAATAAGAAATTCCTTAGCCACTTTTCATTTATATTTGATTGATATTGGAAGTTGAGCGGAGAAAAGATTGTAAAGTGAACGTTTTTGTTGATGGGTCTCTTACGAATAACCACGGGAAGAAATGGGGCAGTGCTATTCTAAGCCGACACTACGCAGCGTTCTAAGCCGAAACTACAGAGCGTTCCACAAAAGTGCAGCAAATCAAATGATGGAAATTGAGACTCTGCATCAATAACAGTCAATTAAATAAACAAAAATTGGTACTTTACTGACGAAATAAACTTCCTTAATACAATATTTTCGTTTCCTTCTTAAAATAATAAAATACTTACTAATATATAGTTGCTCTGTCATTTTCGATAAACTCATTAAAAATTATACAAAAATTTACCTAAAGTGTCGAGATATTGATTAATCTACTGAAAACTGTTACAAGGTATTACCATAATTTTCAAGAATGGTTATTATAAATTTACGTAAGTAATTAACAAGAATACTTGATATGAGTGAGGGAAAGTTTTTGAATTAGGAAGTTCTCGACAACCATAAAGAAATTGGCAACCAAATCCCTAATGAGGACTCTCTGCCACCGAGGCACTTCAGATAGCATTTTGTTCAAAGCAGCTCGCAAGTTGAATAACCTTTGATGTTCAAACGTTCACTGAATGACGAACATTTTTAAGCTGCAAAGTGTAAGGATCTTTTTTTAAAATCTGTACGTGTTGGATTCATTTTATACTCATTGTACTTTTTAAAATACAAAACCGGTCAAGTGTCGAATTAGAGACTGGATTTGTAGCAATAGATCCATTTTTGTGTTGAATACTTGGAGGGTTAAAGAAAAAGTAATATATTTATTAAATGAACTTTCGATTATAGGTTTAACGGTAGAGAATATAATGTCATTTATATTTAGTTATGAAATAAAAAAAAAACTCACCATTTAATGACTATGATGAATTTAATAATATAATGACACAATAATTTAAAGTAAATTTCATTTATATATGCCGACAGCAGTCTTGCTGATTTCAAGAAATACATTTTAGGGCTTATTTAGGAGTTATAAGCTGGTTTCGGTGAAGTCACTTTAAAGTAATTGCTTTGTAAAGCTGTAACACAACGTGGTTGAGTAATTTAGCTTGACTAGTTAATTGTTTCGAGATGATTAATATCCATGTAATTATATTACAGTTGAACTCGGTGAATGTGAGTGAGTGAGAGTGATGCAAAAGTGAGAAGCTTGAATGTGGTCTACTGTAGTGTCCTTTTATATTGGTTCTAGTACTATATATAAATGTGAGGGAAGCAAAAAAGGGAGGTCAGGATCATATAAAAGGACGATCAATAGTCTCTGACTACCCCAATGGAAACAATGGGCGTAAGTTTAATGAAGAAAGTAATATTACGAGGGGCATGCCAATAGAAGTTAGATACTCTTTTCTCATTTAATTAACACTGGCAAGCTATAGACCATCTTATATGCTGGTTTTTTTATTGACATATTTTAATATAGAACACATTTTTTTTAATGAAGAGATGGGTGCCGCATAAACTTACCGATGAGCAGAAAGACCGTCGGGTGGATTGGTGCTTATTCATGATAGATAAATTCAACGGAGGCGAGAAAAAAAACGTATATGATATACTGACTGATGACGAAACATGGCTATATAACTATGATCCCGAATCAAAGCGACAGTCGACTGTATGGTGCTTTGAAGACGAGCCAACTCCAACGAAATGTCGCCGTGCACGAAGCGCACAGAAGCAAATGGTCGCCTCGTTTTTCTGCAAAACGTGTCATATTGCTACTGTTGTGCTAGAAAATGAAAGAACGGTGAACTCCGAATGGTATGTGACAGTTTGTGCTCCACAGTTATATCAGCTTGGTGTGACAAGCGATCGAAGTCAGGAATCCGGCACCTTCTCTGGCACCACGACAATGCGGCGCCGCACACGTCTGCCAGAACACTAGACTTTTTCAACTCGAAAAATGTGTCGATTCTCCCTCACCCGCCATATTCCCCTGACCTAGTGCCTTGTGATTTTTAATGTTTCCTAAAATCAAAGAAAAACTAAAGGGAAAGAGGTTTGAAAGCCAAGAAAATGCGCTGGTTGCCTATAATTTCGAGATTTCTGAGGTATCTAAAGAAGAGTGGTCACAGGTATTTTCCAATTGGTTCAGACGTATGGAAAAGTGTACACGTGCTCAGGGTGAATACTTTGAAAAGATCGATACTTGTAATAAAGAATAAATTTTATAATTTTTGAGTATCTAGTTTCTTTTGGCTTGCCCCTAAATTGGTCAATATTGTATTTTTTTTATATTACTCAAACTCAAATGTTTACGCCGTATATCCCCGAAGGGGTTGGCAGAGGTACTAATACTTCGGAACATCGCGTGACATCGTCACCTGGTGTTTAGAGTACCCACGTTTTATTGGACAGTGTACTATCTCTGAGGTCTTGAGCTTGCGAGTGATCGTGTCGTCGGGATCCGAGAGATTGCTATGGGGGCATCTGCTGTCATTAGTACCGACGTCCGGTAATATAGTGTAGTTGAGTAAACCTTGTAGTAGTATATAGAGTGATCCTAAAATAGTATCTACGTGAGTAGTTTGAAGTAATCCCTAATTGTCGTGACTTCTGAGTCTCGGTGGAGATCACAGTTTCTGCATACCAAGGGCCCCGACCACCTTGCTCATGAACCTATTCTGTATCACCTGGAAGCGGTGTATCCGGCCCCCTCAAACGCAACAGTATTGTGCTACAGGATGATTGTATAACGGTCATTAATATATACAACAATTTGGACGAAATCATAGCAGTCCTAGGGTGCCGTTTTCACCTTTGGATACGGAACCCAATTTTTTTATGTTATTTACTCATATGGCCGTCGGCGGCGCGGGGGGTGTGGGTGCTAGCGCGTCTTATTGCTTACCACTGCAGAGTACTTGATAATCGATTAGTAAGAAATGAACTATTGGAAACTTATTTTGACGAACTTTTAAGTATAGAATGTCCTGTTGCATTATATAACGCTTTTACCTCATTATTGAAAAATATTTAGGATAGATGTTATAGATTAATAAAAAATACGAATAATAAATACAGCAGAAATAATAGCAACCGTGATAGCCCAGTGGGTAGAACACTCGGTTATCGTGCAAGCGACTAGTGTTCAAATCCTGGGTCGGGCCTACACCAATTTGTCTTTTCTAAAGACATATGTGTGGTTAATTTATCATGGTTGTTAACGGTGAGGGAAAACATCGTGAGGAAACCCACATGGCTGAGTTGTACTTAGTCATGTGACAGTGTACTCGTACAAAACGGCGATAGGCCTGCCCCCTATCACGTGAGTACACTGTCCATGCAAAACGTGGGTACTCTGAACACCAGATGACAAAGTCACGTGATGTTCAGAAGTATTAGTACCTCTGCCAACCCCTTCGGGGATATTCGGCGTGAACGTTTATGTTATTATGTTATGTTAGAAATAATAAAGACTGGATTAATGTTAATTTAAAGTACATGGTTCTAGAAAGAGATAGATTATTTATGATTTGGTATAATGATCCTAAAACATGTTAAAGAGACTTAAGTATACAAAATATAGAAACAAATGTAGTAAAGTAATATCTAAGTGTAATAATGAACACGATAAACAAAGTATATTGGATTGTAACAGGAATATTAAAAAAAATTGGGATAAAATACAAACTTTACTAGGTAATGAGAAAGAGTCATTAGATACTTTAATTCTTAATAGCATGGACAACAAAATGAGTACAAAAGATATTTGTGATAAATTTGCATATAATTTATAATTCGGAAGAAATACTACAACTAAAACACAACTGTGATGACAAATGGTTATACAGAAATAGTTTGCCCTGCTGAAGGGCAAGCACGAGCGCTATTTTATCGCACGATAACGGTTAGATTGAGATGGCAGTAAACGATACTAAGTAAGTGCGTAAGAGATGGCTGCTTTATCCCACGCGATAACTAGTTTAAACACCGTTCGTACTAGCCGATCTCATACGTATGTCCGACCTGAAACTGGTCGTAGACAAAGTAAGTCCAGTGCTAACTAAATTAATTAACGATTCAGTTATTAAACACAAGTTTCCTGACAAGTAAAAGGAGGCCATCATTTGCCCAATCCATAAGAAAGGAGATCGGAAAAACTATTCAAACTATAGACCAATTGCTATTTTATCTAGTGTCGACAAAATTATTGACAAATCTATAGTTACGCAAGTAGAAAAATTCCATAGTCAATATAATATAATAAATAATTGTCAGCATGGTTTTCAAGTAGGTAAAGTTACAAATACTTTGCTAAAAAAAATACTGATGAAATAAATACATACCTAGAGAATAAAAAAAATGTAGTTGCGATTTTTATGACTTAAAAAAAGCATTTGACACTTTAAATAAGGAAACACTTTTGAATGGATTGGATGAATGTGGTGTCAGCCATCCACTTGATCAACAGTCTGCCCGAGAACATCCACCTCGAGCCTAATAGACAAAAATTAAAAAAATATATATATTTTCTTAACTCACTACCATAGATGTAACTAAATAAAAAATTATTTAAAGAGACTTGCCGACAAACTGTAAAACAGTTTTGCAGGGCTTTGTAATAATTAAATGTAACCATTTTTGTTAATAAAGATTAATAATAATATTAATAATAGCTTATTATGTCTTTATCATAAAGTATTTAAGGCGATAAGGCCGCCTTTGTGTACTTAGTCCTAATGATCTGTACCTATATAAAAACATTGTATTTGTATGCAATAAAGTGTTTAATAATATTTATAAATCGTTGTTCGTTGATGAACAAAAGATAAATCACTTATTTGAAACGTGTTTCAATGTTAGGGATACTCAATAAGACGTAATATCAATAAAATTTAATAGTCTCGAGATTTAACTTATTTAATACTAGTGGATCGGCCCAGCTTCGCACGGGTAGCGTTGTTTTTTAAGTATCTAAGGTTTCTACAATAACTGCTCAAGCTTTGTGACATTTAGCGCAATGATTGCAATTGTTAGCACTCCTGAACAGTGTACCTATAGCTTTGTGACTTTGAATGCACTTTAATGAACGGTTCTGTATTTCCGTTAGTAAGAAAATTTTCAAATAACAATCTAACAAAGAAATCTTACCACTATGTAGGATGCAACTACTGGCGCCATCTAGTATGTAATATGTAAATTAATAAGGATTTGGTTTGAGTCACGGGCGCGAGTGTTTATTTCATGTATATATTCGGTGTTTCTCTACCGATTTCTATGATTTTTTTTTTTATTGAATAGGTTATAATGTTAACTTTTTTATATTAGGGATGAGTGAGAGTATTATAAACGTAAGATTAAACAAATATAATCAGAATGCTCCGAACTGCTAAGCTATCAGGAGTTACACTCCGAACTGCTAAGCTATCAGGAGTTACACTCCGAACTGCTAAGCTATCAGGAGTTACACGTGTTATTGTGAGTCAACCATAAAGGATAGACACATGTTATTGCAGAATATTTATTAGACAATTTTATGAAGAATATTTCCGTCATACTTGATTTCTATGTAACTTTAACCATAAAGACTGCACACGCGATGTAAGAAATGGGGTAGTGCTATTCTAAGCCGACACTACACAGTTGTCACCAACAACCTATATTTCACCATCTTTTCTCCACTTAACTTCCAAAAGTGGCTGAAGAATTCCTTAGCTTTGGCTACCCCTTGTAGGGATTTTAGCCGTAAGTATATGTATGTATGATTACAATATTATATGTAAGTAAAAATAAGTTTATTCATTTATTAACAATGTTAATCACACAATTTTTGTCAATTTAATAGTGAACAAAAGTCAGTATGATGAACACATGCTTTGTACAAATATACGCTAGAAGAAGCTATAAGAATAAGTATTGCCGTACAAAGGGGCAATGCAGCCAGCCTTTTGGGAACCCTTCCCCCTAGCGGCAGTGATTTTGAAAATATTTTTTATATTGTTTAATTATTATTTCTATCTTTTGTATATATATATTTAAAACTCATAGATTAAGGTTATTCTGTACAAATTTTAAACTTAGCATTATAATAAAATATAATAATACACATATTTACATAATTTGAAAAAAAAAACAGTTAACTATACTAATATATTTTTTAAAGTGGTCATCTCAACTGATTATTTAATGTCATGCTGTGTACACAGTTTTTTGGTGTTATGTCCGAATTAGTTTTTTTTTTGTATACTAATGCTATGTCATAATACTGTTTGTGTGCCAAATTAATAAATATACGCTTAAAATTAATAAATACACGACTATCTTTACAAAGTAACCTTCTATATATTTAATCATTCAAAAACGTTTTAGAAAACATTTTGTGATGAACAAACTATGATAACTTATAATTTCAGACCGTTGTTTAATCATTTATTAACAAACAGAAAATAAATGAAATATCGTTAATTTACAATGTCAATACTTTTAACTTCGACGACAAATGCCATTTATTAACTACTCTAAGGCGGGGAAAGCTTCGAACAAACTTGGTTTAACTTTGTAAAAACTGTATTCTCTTGATAAATAATTCACATACTGAAAGATGAAACTTTTGTTTTCACCGACCACTTTTTTATTTATTAGAATTTTTTGAGCATTGTTATTTTTGTAGCGACATGATAGTCCAGTGGGTAAGAACACCCGCCCGAAAAACAGAAGGGCGTGAGTTCCAATCCTGGGACGGGCCTACACCAATTTGTCTTTTCTAAAGTCATATGTGTGGTTAATTTATCATGGTTGCTAACGGTGAGGGAAAACATCGTGAGGAAACCCACATGGCTGAGTTGTACTTAGTCATGTGACAGTGTATTCGTACAAAACGGCGATAGGCCTGCCCCCTATCACATGAGTACACTGTCTAAGCAAAACGTGGGTACCTTCTCTGGAAACTAGATGGCGCTTGCCATGTGAGTTCAGGAGTATTGGTACCTCTGCCAACCCCTTCGGGGATAAAACGGCGTGAACGTTTATGTTATGTTATGTTATTTTACTTGTAAGAAATATGTATGAGGTTTGGTTTGAAATAGATAAAAGTACCTTTTTGGTACTTTATGTCCTTTTTGAATTGTTTTTAAGTAATATATAAGTTTTTGAGAAAAGTGTTTGAACGAGATTAAGAATTGTTAAACGAAGTTAAACGTATCATTATGATACTAAGTGATAAAATTAGGTATTATAATTAGGTAGACATTAAGTATCGTTGGTGATCGATCTCCAACTGCATCGCCCAAAACCCACTTAAAAAGGCTCCATACCCTTAGTCGCTTTTTACGACACCCGTGGGTAGAAAAGGGTTATGACATTCTAAGCCGACACTACACGGCAACATAAGTTTAAGACCATAAAAAACAATCATCTTACTTGCCCTTGTAATTTAGTTTTTAAATTCTATCACAACGTTATTATTTACTAGTAGTCTGAAATTTAACTATTTTTTCTTATGTATAAATTTTCAAGTATATATTCACTTAGGCATTACCCAAATACTCTAACAGAATTCTTGGAAAGGCAAATATTTGAGTATTGCGTAGTCATTGTGTTCCCAAATTCCTGTGAGACTGAGGTGTCACATTTATTGGACACCTTGAGTTTCAATTTGCGTTTTGAAAAAATAAAGGCCTGTTACGTAGGGAACCCTTTGTTGGGTCGGATGTGTGAAATTGCAAGCTGTATTCTTTGGTAAATAATTCAGGATTTGATGTAAAATTGTGTATTCTTGTAAAGTTTTCCTTATTATAAAAAAATATTCAGTTTAATTGAAATTTTGGAGTTCAATAAAATTGGTTAAGAATAACATTTACCCATTTTTTCCGTAGTTCAACGAGTGAACTATAGCATCTGGGATATTTTACGGACATGTTATGTTGTCGAGCTATACATGTGCAAATAAATAGAAAAAGGTTATAATTTGACGAGAAGATCACGGTAGTATCGCAGTAAAGATGATCAAAAAACGGCACGGTGGCCGTACTATCACTTGCTAAATGACTTAAACACATCCGTTTAATTAACGCAGTAGGATGGATTTGTCATTTCATAGCAAACACAATACGTGAAATGTATTACACAACACAACACTATGTAAATTAACCCAAATTTGATATATCGCGTCTGCCTAATGAAGCAGAGTAGAGTTTGATTCGGGAAGCTGCGCCATATCTTCTCGTCGTCACTGACATAGCCCGAAGAGTTGCTTAACCTAAGTGGCAATGGGCAGGGACATTGCACGCAGAGCTAACGGCCGTTGGGTTTCGAAGGTTCTGGAGTGGCGGCCACGTACCGGACGACGCAGTGTGGGTAGGCCTGCCACAAGGTGGACCGACGACTTGGTCAAGGTCGCAGGAAGCCGATGGATGAGAGCAGCACAAGACCGGCCGTTGTGGAGATCTTTGGGGGAGGCCTATGTCCAGCAGTGGACGTCTGTTAGCTGATGATGATGATGAGTCTGATTAACTATTGACTACTGGCCTTGATTTAGGCGTTGGCGACCCCCGGGTCAAGGCGGGAGGGGGCGTCATGTCGTGGCGCTCACCTGAGCTGCGTCTACGCATCACCCACACTCTCCCGCTTTGCCATCGCATTTTACTCACACATATAATTCCTTTTGGTTTCAGTAGTAATATTTTCCCAGTGCCAAATTTAATAAAATTTGAAAAAAGATGAGGGTTTTTTTGTCAACGAATCCCGACTCTATACGTGATATTTAATCATATTATTCAGGGCTGTATCAGCTGTATGCTGTCACCCTGTATATCCACCTAAATAAAATACATGCGTAACAATTTAAAATTTCACACATAATGCATTTAAAGTCCATCCGTATTTTATTTTTCTCATTTCAAACGTAGTAAAGACAAGCCAGTGTTTCATAATACGAGATAACAAATGCTACACATTTCGAAGCCAGAAAATCTCATTCTGAGGGGTGTCGCTAGCAGCCCAGTAACAGTTTGGGGTCGCCAGGAAATGAGAATTGGTGT
This sequence comes from Bedellia somnulentella, assembly GCA_963576735.1. Classification (NCBI taxonomy): domain Eukaryota; kingdom Metazoa; phylum Arthropoda; class Insecta; order Lepidoptera; family Bedelliidae; genus Bedellia; species Bedellia somnulentella. Next base: position 9,209,834 of record OY755171.1, read on the forward strand.
CCTGATGCCAAATAGTCTGAGTACGCTTGGAATGGTTTCAAGTGTTGACACTAGCTTACGATGTGTGTTGAGATTGGGCATTTTGAATTTGATAGTTTGTCTTTATGTCGTTTTAAAATGGTTGAATAAAGATATTTTTGTTTTGTGTTTTTGGAGGAATTTTATCTGAGATCTATGAGAGATATGAGGATTGTACTTTTTAAATTTATTAAGTCACGTGGTAAGTCTATTTATTAAATATGTCAGATAGAAATATATTTCAGATACATAAATCTTCAAAAAGTTGTTTGCATTTTTGTTCTAAAAAAAACAAAATGTCTGTTTATTATTAAAGGTCCAGTACTCCTGCCGCCGCTGAGTTATGTGTTAACAAACTTTTCTGTGTTTTTAATATTAAAAAGTAAAAGAATAAAAGGTGAAAGATATATAATGGAACCTCAAAAAATAACTGTGAAACATGCTTAAAATCGTAAGAATATAGTGTTATTTTTGTAATTTGGTGCCCACGTTTTGCATGAAAATGAATACACGAGATTCTCTATCAGCATCTTGTACGAATATTCTGTCACATAACAAAGTACAACTGATCCATATTTTCTCTTAGCTTACCACCCTTGCTCAAATAACTGCACAAGAAAATACTAAACTATGATTGCCTGATTTCAAGTTTGAGCTTATGCCTTCTGCCTCAGTAGCGGTGACATTGCCACTGCCATCAAGGTAAATTAAGGTGAAGGTAATAAAGATATCTAATATATAAAATTCACGTGTCACAGTGTTTGCTACCAAACTCCTCCGAAATTTGGCATACTCATTTGGTAAGTCTGAGAATAGGTTTATAACTATTTTTACACTCCTAAGTAATTAGGGTTGGACAACCTTAACATTTTTTTTTTATTTTATCGACTAGAAATTCCCTAGAAATAATTTATATGGCAAAATACGTGTGCCGGTTCAGCTAGTAATCTAATTAAAGGCGGTTTATTATCAAATAGTGGCATACATCACGGAAATAGAGCAATGTGACAACCGTTTATTAATACTCAACTCTTTATCCCTCATTTCGCTGCAGGCGGAGGTTAAGTCCTGATTGATGTGGGGTATGAATCGAAGGCAACGGTCGGTGATGACGTCATTTATCACGCAACCTATCTGCGTTGCCCACTCTTGATCTGAACTGTGTTGATGTTGTAATGAATAATAACTGAAGTGTATTAGAGATTTTATCAGGGCTTATATAAAGGAATTTGTAATAAAATGTCTTATTCCAATAGAAACTGATAACCTTCAAAACAAAAGAAAAAACTTTATACAATCCAGCTATGTGGTAAAAGGGAGGAGTAGTGATCGCATGTATGAGTGCAGTTAGCAAAAAGTAAAACATATTTTGCATATTTATAATTACATAGGTATTGCGTGGAACATGATGCGTTTAATATTTGGAAATAACACTTCCTGTGCGGAGGCGAGATAAAAAACTGAATAGAATAGGAAATAAGTACAGGTACACATCAATATCAAAGACAGTACGATGTAAGCATTTTGATTTCAATACTTACTTCATAATTACATGGTTTGATTCGATTCAAAAGTTTATTTAAAACTATTATAAAAACGAGTGAAATAACAATATATTTGTATAACTAAAAAAGAAACACTGGTCTCAAAAATAATTCTCTGAGAGGTATTTAAGATGTTTTAGATTATATGATTTCAACCAAGGGAATAGCGTATATCGGGCCTATACCAATTTATCTTTTCTAGAGTTTTAATATGTGTGGATAATTAATCATGGTGAGGAAAATAATCGTGAGGAAACCCACATGTCTAAAGTGTACGTTGTCATATAGATAGGCCTACTATCACGGGAGTACACTGTACAAGCAAAACATCACGTGATGTTCAGAATTATTAGTACCTCTGCCAACCCCTTCGGTAATATACGACGTGAACGTTTGAGTTTCAGGAATAGTGTAATCCAATTTAATGAAAAACATAAATCAATCATACGTCTTCTAACCTTGAAATAGATCAATCAATTCAAAAATTTTTTTTTATCCAATGTCTTATAGTCTAATATTTGTATGGAATGTTAATCTAGGTTGTTAAAGATACGAAAAAACATTGCTACTAAACCCAAATGTTTAAGTTATACTTAGTTATGTAACAGAGTTCCTGGAAAGCACTTAAATGTGATAAGTACCATACGGCTACACTGCATATGCAAAAGAAGGATCCTTGAGAATTAAAACTGTGATTGGAGTGTTATTTAAATATTTTTTTACCACAGGATGGAAAAAAAACGTACATACTCACGGCGTTAGTTCCCATTGGGGTCGGCAGAAACTATCGATCGCCACTTTGTACGATCCTGGCAAACCTCTCTAGCATCTAGGTGGCAAAATGAAGTTTTTGGTATTCAATCGTATCTATATGAATTTTTTCACATGAACGTTTGTAAAGTTGATTGACAGGAATGGGAAGTGTGAAGATGACGTCAAAAGAAAAAAAGGAGTTAAACTGTAAATAAGAGCTGTGAATAATTTAGCGTCGTTTAAATTCATATATTATATAGAATAACATGCTACGATCTTCTGAACATTACATGTAAAAAGACATACAAGTATTGTTTGTGCGCTTTGGGTCCTTTTTTTACAATTATTGAACGCTTTGGTTATATGTACATATTTTTTACCCTAGGTAATATATCAACTGGCCGTGTAGCACCGGCTTAGAATAGCATTACCCCATTTCTTCCGATGCGTGTTCGTAAGAGGCGACTAACGGTATTGGGGCTTTTAAGGGATTTTTGGGCGATGCGGTTGGAGACCCATCACCAACAACCTTTATTTTGCCTTCCATTCCATTAATTTCTTAAGAAATCATCAAAATTATCAAGGATTAGAGAATTCTCCGTTTCAATTATAAAGACTACTAATAGACTGGTAGATTGCGATCCATTAATTTCAAATAATTGGGGCGAGCAACCCTTTTGAGCGGCCGCTTTTATTCTTAGTCATCGAGTGAATTTTCACTTAATGACTTTTTGTTAACAGTTTCTAGTGATATTACAAACAAGAAAGAGTTATAGGTTTAATCCGATTGAATTCAAGTGGGAAAAGATTTTATTGGTTAAAATAGAAAGAATAAAAGAAAACACCTATTAATTCGTTGGTTTACACATATGCGCAAAAGACACAAGTTAGTACCTCACAACACTGATTTTAAGACAGCACCAAAATAGAAAACCATATAATGAAGACATTATTTTTTGGTTCAAAATATCAGTGACTATTTTTTTCTGATTCCAAGATGGTGAATCGGCGACTTGGTCAAGGTCGCGGGATGCCGATGGATGAGAGCAGCACAGGACCAGCTGTAGAAAAGATCATTGTGGAAGCCTACGCCCAGCAGTCAACGTCTGTTGGCTGATTGAAGATTCTCTTTCATACAAATTTAACAGTGTGAGTAGTGTTGCCCAAACGCAAGAACAAGACGAGACTTAGCCAGTCTTGGTCTTGGTCTTGCGCCAATACACCTGGTCTTGGTCTTGGTCTTGGTCTTGCGCTCCCAGTCTTGGTCTTGGTCTTTGTCTTGCAGCAAGAGTCTTGCAAGTCTTGCAATTACCTATTAGTCTATAACTATTTATTAAAGTTTACTTTAAATCCTAGAAAAACGTATTAGAATTGGAACATTGTGAGCTTGAATGAATATATCCATAGTAAAGATCAAGCAGATTAATAAATAACTGAAGATTTGATAAGAAATTCAAAAAATCAGCTGACCTATATGTCGTTTTCCATGAAAGTAACTGGAATTAAAATAATTCCTTTATTTATAGTACGTTTCCTTGCTTTCTACCGCACCGCCTCGCCAAGTGCCGGCTCTATGATAAGGATGCCGCCGCAAATCAAACAATAATATAAAGCGTGTAAAAAAATTCGAAATTATTTTGCATGAGTATACCTACGCTACGCCCTATGGCGGCAATCAAATAGCGTCAAATGTTATAATTTCGGCGTGGCGGCAACGATTGTTTTAGATTTCAAAAGAAGCCGCCGGCGCGTGTATCATAACCATGTACTTCCGAAAAGCGGCAAGTTTCTTTGAGAAGTAAGTACAAAACCTTTGATGCCGCATTATCAAAGTGCCGATGGTTAAAACATAACTGTGCATGCACTCAGTTTGATTTTAATAATATTTTTATTCGCTACGTTTATGGTATTAGTCGTAATGCGCATAGGTCCAGTTTTTCATATTCTTTGATACAGTTTTTTGCGTCTCATAGAATTCCTAAGCGTACCTACCTATCCACCGAACTGTTACACCTAACTACTCAGTGAAATAGCGCTAAGTCCTAGCTGCAAGACGCAAGAGTCTTGCAGGCTATGTCTTGTTCTTGCTCAAGTCTTGCACGGTCAGTCTTGGTCTTGCTAAAAATACGCGGTCTTGTTCTTGGTCTTGGTCTTGCAAAAACGCAAGAACAAGACCAAGACTGCAAGACCAAGACTGAATTTGGGCAACACTAAGTGTGAGACACGTATGGTTTCGCGTAACGTTAGGAGTAGTTGTTTGTTTTTAAATCAAACTAAAATCTTATCTTTAGACACCACAACAAAAAATATATATCAGTAATAGTCCCATCACACTCAGGAACATTGATATCTAAAGAACAATAACAAACAAATAGAGCAAGAGCCCGCGACGGCCAGACCTTAGTTATAGTATAAAGTCTAAAAGTTTCTCTGTGTATGTCCACTATACAGGTAAGAACGATCCCAGGCTATGAAACTTGGGTCGCCCCCGGCTTTGGCAGGTAACAGGTAGTAAAGGTGTGTAAAAATGTATCTCAAATTAGGTATAGCATAAAGCTTAGTTTTCAGTTATTTTATTAGTGGTGATCTTAGAAACCGCCTCGTCCACAGCCAGACACTTAGTACAGTTGCAACCCCCTGCCAGACACCCTTAAAGTAGGGTTAATTTTAATGATACTTTAGTTAAAGTATAAAATCGGAATTTTATATATGTTATTTGGAGAACCATAAAATGATGTTTCCTTAGTAGCCAGACAATTTTTATGGTTCCCCTATATTGCCAGACACGTTAAAGGTCTATTGTAGGTGCGCTCGGTCCACGGCGATCTTTAACTGCGCATCAGCTGTCTTTATTCTATTGTGTAGTGAACTGTTATACGTACAGCAAACGTTTTATTATTTATTTGTGCAGTTTTTATAAAATAAATGTGATCCAGTTCCAATAATATAGTGTTATCATGGAAGAGGAAAGCAATAAGTTAATTTGTAAAAAAAGTGATGGCAAAATAATATTATTTTCTGTAGAGACATTAAAAAAATACCACACTATTTTGGAAGTGAGGAAAAAACACAACCTCAAATACAAAAACGTTATTTTGCCTGACGAATATACTGATGGAGGTTATCACCGGGAGTGTCATAAAGCGTTCACAGGGCTTATGAAAAAATATTACACTGCTGAACCTGCTGTACGTTCTAAAACAAAAAATGCCAATAAACAATTAACCAGTGTAGTTGCAGACAACTTATCTGCAGTCACCCCGTTGACACCTGAGTTGACTACAGACTCATCATCAGAATCTCCACCAGCATCAGAGCAAAATTTAATTTCTGAATCAATAGAACCGCAACCTTCAACTTCTCAAGAACAATCTCAATTACCACCTGTACTTACAGAACCTTTAACAACATTACAAGCTACTTTAATTTCTGAATCAGAAGCATCTCAGTCTATAACTAATCAAGAAAATCCTGACGTTAGTAATCCAGATAATAGTGAACATAACAATGCACCTAAGGACGCAAATATTCCAACCGAAAGTGATACTAGTATCAATAACTCTGAAACCGTTTGTATATTTTGTCATAAAAAAAAACAGTGCGATCTAAAATGCTTCCACTTCATGCAGCTGATACAAATCAATTCAAATCTAGTATTTTACCCAGAATTGAAGGTTTGGAAGAGTATCATTAACTATTAATTACATTGAGTAAGTTTTCTGCTCCAAAAATACACTAACGTTCCCCTATATTGCCAGACCTTTAACGTGTCTGGCAATATAGGGGAACCATAAAAATTGTCTGGCTACTGAGGAAACATCATTTTATAGTTCTCCAAATAACATATATAAAATTCCGATTTTATAATAATAATAATAATAATAATAAACACTTTATTGCATACAAAAACACAACACACAAACAGTATTTAAAAAATTACAGAACAGTAAATGTACACAAAGGCGGACTTATCGCCTTAACGCGATTTCTTCCAGTCAACCTTTATGGTGAGGAACAAATGAACAACTCTTTAATTTAAATTACAGTCAAATATAAATGCAATTTAAACGGAACTTAATTAAACACAACTTATTTACAACCTTTATATTAATTTATATACCTAATAATAATTATATCAAATATAACATACAATATCTTAATACATACTTATATAATAAAATAAATACAAATATATACATATACCTAACTTTATAAAATCTACCAACCTAAGGTTTTAAAAAAATGGGATTTAAGTTTATTTTTAAATATATTTAATGATGATGACATACGTATGTCATCTGGTAGTGAGTTCCACAAATTAACTGCTTTGGCTGCAAAGGAATCACTATATGTAGCACTGTCATGAGGAGGTACACTCAACATCTTATTCTCCCGCGATCGCAAGGCAAGGCCGTGGGAGCACAAGTATGTGAACTTACAACGAAGATAGTGGGGGGCAGCAGGATTATTCAGGACATTATATAAAATACAGAGGATATGAGTATTCCTCCGAAGTCGAATTGGGAGCCACTTTAGTTGAGCGCGGTACTCAGAAATATGATCGTATTTACGTAATCCAAAAATAAATCGGATACATAAATTCTGGAGACGTTCGAGTTTGTTTAGTAGCTCCTCTGTGAGGTCAAGATAGCTTACGTCTGCGTAATCGAGAATCGGAAGCAGTAGAGACTGTGCCAGCGTAATCTTAGTGTGGTGAGGCAGGAAAAATTGCAAGCGCTTAAGTGAGTGACAGGATGCAAAGACTTTCTTACTCACGGCTTCCACTTGGGGCACCCACGAAAATGTACTGTCCATAATAATTCCCAAATTCTTGACAGAATTGACGAAGCGAATATCGGTGCCATTATATGTCAACTTCTTATTAAGAGCAATATTTGCCTTATTCAGCAATCTCGAACTGCCAAAAATAATTGCCTGTGACTTATCAGGATTTAGCAGTAGTCCAAACTTCTTCACCCATTTCGATATTATCTCCAGGTTGTTATTTATGAGATCAACTGCCGAGTTTATATCTTCCGGAACAGCACTTGTGTAGATTTGAAGGTCGTCTGCATAAAGGTGATAGAGAGAAGTAAGTTCTTTAGCCAAGATATTAATAAAAAGTGAAAAAAGTAAAGGAGAAAGAACGCCGCCTTGCGGGACGCCAGCTAGTACCGGGCACCAAGCAGAGCTCTCTGCGTCGGTGCGCACGCACTGCTGACGACCTTTAAGGTATGATTCAAACCAATTGGTGACTGTCGGAGATACGTTAAGAGTTCTTAAAATGCCAAGTAGTATATCAAGGTCCACAGTGTTAAATGCGTTGCTGAAATCTAAAAGTGTAAGCACTGTAACTTTGTGATTGTCCATATTTAACCGAATATCATCAGTGACCTTGATGAGAGCAGTAACAGTGCTATGACCTGTTCGGAACCCAGACTGGAAATCGTTGAGTAAGTTGTGAGTGGAAAGGAAGTTGGAAAATTGTTCAAATACGAGGCGTTCAAGAACTTTTGATAGGAATGGTAGGATGGATATTGGGCGAAATTGGGATAAGGTGGTTGGGTTAGAAACTTTAGGAATAGGAACAATGAAGGCATTCTTCCACATACTAGGGAATGAACAAGAGAGTAGGGATAAGTTCATTAAATTTGTTATGTGTGGCAAAATTATTTCCAGAATAGGATTAATCATTAAAGTACTAACGTTGTCAGTACCTGTTGCTTTGCTGGTTATATTAGAAACACATCTTTTAACGTCACGACCAGAGACCAATTTGAAAGTGAATTGTGGGCAATCAGGGATAGGTGTAGAAACAAGATTGTTCAGAGCCTCAGCTTTACATTGATCACTAATGGTCAAAGGAGGAGAGGAGAAATGCTTATTAAGTGCATTGAGGTCTGTATCTATAGGAGAATTTGCCCGAGATTTTCCTATGCCCAATGTTTTAAGGAATGACCATAACTGTGAGGTGTCACAATCGTCAATGGAAGTATAGATATATCGGCGTTTTGCATCTCTACACACTCTATTACAGCGATTCCTCAGCTCCTTGTATTGTTGCAAGTGCTCATCCGTCGGTTGCTTTTTATAGCAATATCGAGCATGATCCCGTTTACTCATTAGATTTTTAATTTTGTCAGTAAGCCATGGCGCAGGTAACTGTTTCACGCGGACTGAACGAAGGGGAGCGTGTTTGTCATAAAGGTCGGTCACGAGAGTATTAAACCGTTCAACCCTTTCATCAATCTCGTCAATGCTGTCTAGTTGTGCCCAATCAACAGCTTTTGCATCTTCACATAGCTGCTGCAAGTCCATTCTCTTAAAATTACGCTGGAGAATAGTACGCTTTTTCGGTTTGGGAGTACGGATTTTATAAGAGAGATAAAGAAGATCATGGTAGGAGAAACAGTCAGCAGTTAGTTGCCCATGATTGAGGACGAGGTCAGGAGAAGAAACAGTTATTAGATCTAAAAGTGTAGGATTGGAGTGAGGTGGATGGTGAGTAGCATCAAGAGGCAAAATGTGGAGATTTTTTGCTGTTGTGATGGAGCATAACGCTTTTGAGCGGTGATCGTTTTTTAAAAGACATGTATTAAAGTCACCCATGACTATGGTGTTATCAAAATTAGGAGTATAATCATCGAGAAGTTTTTCATATGTATCAAAGTAATTGACCGTCATACAAGGGCTATAGTAGACTCCAAGGAGAACCCTGCTGAAGTTGAGACGCACTTCTAAGAAGAGATGCTCAGCCTTCCCATTATATTCACTCGGAGATCTACTAACAATGGTGTAAGGAATGTGGGCCCGTAGGTATATGGCCACTCCACCGCCACCTTTATTCGTGCGATCGTTACGCACTAATTTAAACCCGGGTAATGGGTATATAGAGGAGTCAAGAGAGGGTTTTAACCAGGATTCAGAAACTAGAATGGCATGTATATTGCTATTATCAAATGACGTAAGCATATCGGAATGGTGTGAAGGAATACTCTGAGCATTAATATGGACCACGTTGAATGCTTTGCGATACTTGGAGAATTCGGTATTGAGGGTAGATGACAGTGGGACATACGACATATCAAGAGAGGTGGAACTTATTGAAGAACATGATAGAAAGCTATCATCATCACTGCCGGCAGAATCATAAATACTCATATATAATATAATAAATATTAATAAATACTAATTTAAATATTTACAACTAAGCTACTTTACTTACTAATTTACCTATCTATTGTATATTATATATTTGAGAATAAATATATCAATCTGCACAGCCCCAAAGAAAAGAAAAATAAATATAAATTATACAAAGAAAACGGGGCAAGGCTATCTTTATTCAAAGTGTTTTATAAATTTCTGAACGCAGCTTAATTTGTCTATGGCTGCTCCGTGTGAAGTGAAACGTCAAAGTCAAAAATGTCACTGTCAGAAACTTGAGTGTTAATGTTAACAACTTTACAGTGAACATGATCAAAACAATAACGAAAATCTACTAGCTAAATAAAAGAAACTACCACAAAGTAGGGTAGGATACACAGGCAGCGTTGGTTAAAATAGAAATAACATAAAAAACAAAGGAGAAAGCCTATGATCACCTATTATGCCCGCCTATCCTTTGATGTTGCGCCGGTCTTGCTCCTGGTGGCAGGCACAGCCGCAGCAGCGGCGGAACTCGGCTTGTTGGGCTTGGCCGCGGGCTTATCGGTGAGTGTTCGGGCAGCGGCTGATGTCTTCGGGGTTGCCGCAGGATGCTTCTTGCACAACTCATCCAGCTGGGCAGCCGTCGCCACCTTCACGTTGGTGCCGTCAGCGAGCTTGAGGAACACGGATCCGTTCCCTGTCCAGCACGCGTTCATCCCGAAGTGTCGACGGGCGCGCGCATAGATGTCCTGCCGGCTCTTAGTCAGAAACTCACTGACTACCGTGCCACTCGATTTAAGCTCCTTCTTGCGGGCCCACACTGATGCCTTTATGGAGATGCTGGCTAGGCGAACAAGAATTGGGCGCGGCCTCTTGGGGTTCTTCACACCTATCCGTACACAATGCTGGATTGCAGATTGGTCGAAGCCGGTTACTCCCATCCTGCTCACAATGCCGGAGACCGTGGTCGCTGGGTCCTCTCCATCCTGCTCCTGCACACCACTGAACAGCAGGGCGTTACGTCGACTCTGGCAGTCCATCTCATCGACTTGATGGGCCAGGCTGGCCACTTGGTCCTGCAGGAGGCGCAGCACACACAGAACCATGTCCTTAAATGCAGTAAAGTCCGAGGCAAGGGCATCAAGATCCGACTTCTTTTCTGTGGAGCTTATAGCTTTCTTCATTCTCGACTCAAATTCATTCAAGCGGCTGGCAATCATTGACTCCATGTCTTTCTGCTGCTCCAAAACTTTCTGTGCTGTGGCCATAGTGATTTTGTTGTAGTGCAGTGGTGTAGATTTTTAGGTTAGGCCAGTTGGTAAGTCCACTGAATATTTATAGCATGGAGGTGTAGGACAGTGCAGATTTCAGTTATTGGCCTAATTTGCACACATTCCAATTACAAATATGATAAAGAAATGTTCAATTAAGTGTTTTAACTATTTTAAATTAAAAGAGTTTTAAAAATTATATGCTTCTTTTTTTGCTCCTACCTCCCAAAAAAAAAAAAAAAAAAAAAAAAAAAAACTATACTATAACTAAAGTATCATTAAAATTAACCCTACTTTAAGGGTGTCTGGCAGGGGGTTGCAACTGTACTAAGTGTCTGGCTGTGGACGAGGCGGTTTCTAAGATCACCACTAATAAAATAACTGAAAACTAAGCTTTATGCTATACCTAATTTGAGATACATTTTTACACACCTTTACTACCTGTTACCTGCCAAAGCCGGGGGCGACCCAAGTTTCATAGCCTGGGATCGTTCTTACCTGTATAGTGGACATACACAGAGAAACTTTTAGACTTTATACTATAACTAAGGTCTGGCCGTCGCGGGCTCTTAGACTAAAAGCATCATTGTATGTGTTAACTTTGTATACGCCAAACAATGTATTCGTATCATTTGTCAGTCTGCATAATAAACGTCTACTTATACTGTGCAGAAATAATGTAAACTTTAAACTATATTAAATTAAAATTTCTCTCGCAGTATAAATGTAAGTTGTAAATTTAAAACGTAATGCTAAAATGAATGGACCACACCGCACTGCCGCAACTCCCGCAAATTCGTGTTGGCTCAAAATGTTTTGCATATTTATCTGTACAGTCCTTTCTGTGGTCACTACACCACTATCGTTCTAAATTATTTTAATATTATTTGATGCCTGTTTTGTTACATGGAAGGAAATATGAGTGATAAATATATTTTGGCGGTTTAGGTACGTGGGCGGAATTGGCGAAAGAAGTGTAAAAATATTTATATATAAATATAAATGATGTTCTTATGTATTCAAAGAAAATACAAAAGGAAAAAATTTACTCTCGAATATGTTTTTTGCCTATTTCAACGAATAGAAAACTAGTTGTCGGCCCCGGCTTTGCACGGGTAGTGAACTGCTGACCTCCTATGCCATTTAACGTGATTTTATGTACCCAATGTTTCCTTCTGACAGTTTAAGCTAATCATTACAGAGATATTTATTTAAATCGATATTATTTATGGAGCTTATCCATTACAGACAAACAATAAAAAAATATATTTACGACCGATTTCTGAATTGAGTATTCCAGCTGAGAACAACGTAAGTATCGTTCTGTCGCATTGAAATCTTAACAACTGAATGAGACAAAACGATACTTAAGTTATTCTCAGCTTGAATACTCAATTCAGAAATCGGGCATTAGTGTATTCTATTGGAGCTAATTTCAATTTCCTATTACATTACACTCTCAATTCATTTCAAGAATGGTGATGAAACACGGTTCGGTTTGATTGCATAAGGACTCATTAAGTGTTTGTTTTGATTTAAAATAATAAAAAATTTATACCATTTAGAAAAAAAAACTATTTTGCTTATTCTATGGTGCAGTCTATGGTAGGAATTGTAACCAATACTCGTAATTGGTGATTAAGCTTCGTCCATTTTATTGGAAGATTATCTGTACCGCGGCATTAAATCCCAAATTAAGGTAGCCAGAGCCATAAATACAAAAATTCTTCAGCCGCGTTTAATAATAATAATAATTCTACTGGATGCCACTATCCTTCATGACGTGGGTCTTGTGAAAACCAAAACCGAGAAGCGTCGCAAGTATCTCGATCTGGCTCACGAGATCACCGACATGTGGGGTGTGACTTCGACAGAAATAATCCCAATTGTTTTGTCCGCGAACGGGTTAATTCCAACCAGCCTCGCGACCAACTTGAGGTGGTTGGATTTCTGTGGCGTGTCGGTTCCAGCACAAAAGCAGAAGGCGGTGCTGCTCGATACGGCTCGGATCGTCCGTCGGTTCTTGAACCTGAGTCCCTGACCCCGACCGACTGTGCTCTTGTCGGGGAGTCATTTAAAATTCTTATTTTCTGTTTCGGCCATGGGAGAGGCGAGAATCTAAAAGATACCTATAATGCGGCTGAGGAGTTTCTAGCTATGAAGCTCTGGCTACCCCTTTTTGGAATTTACGGCCGTGAGTATATGTATGTATGTTAAGTCAACAATTTTTATCTTTTCATTAACTTTGTTATAAAGATAACCACCTAAGAAGCACGTGAACCTGCCTTGTCTACAAGGCGTTGGTTGCGACAATCAACCATTAAATTATAAAAGCTAAGAAAACCTACGCCTATTATGGGTTTAGTGACATTAGCTACTATAAATCGCCAAGCAAAACTACGCCTTAATCGTAAATTTAGACTTAGCTGCACAAAGCCGAAAGTCTCAATGGTCGTTCCGTTGGCTGCGCTGAGTTGGAAGTCTGTTCTGGCTCGACGCTCCCAAAGTGCAGAACGAGGCTAGACGCAGAATTCACTGCCAGTGTCCACAAGGAACTGGGTACTCGTACTGCGGTCGGTGACGAGGAGGCGACCTAAAGAGGCACAGCAGTCATCTGTCACCATTAACGACTGCTGGTGGAGTTTCCCGCCTTAGAAAAGTTGCAAGGCTTGATGCATCGGCGAGCATTTGCACCAAACCTCGCATGGTACCAGCAGAGTGGATGCTTCTGGTAGCTGGAGCTGGATCTGCTTCGCTGACGTGATGAAGATCGACGTCGTTCGTGCGGTCTTGCCCGGCTTGCAGAGCAACATGAGGCTCGAGTGTGCTCATCAACACTTTACAGTGAGAGCTTTCACCATCTGCCGTAGTTCGGCCAATTCCTCAGACGCTGCAGAGTTCGTCCGAGCTCCCGTAGATGTAGACGGCTGGACAGATGCAACTTGGTGAGAACCACTGATCTCCTATACGCGGTTGGCTAATTCGGCCAGCTGGTCTAGTCCAAGGGATGGCTGACTCGCCAAAACTGTCTGGATGGATGGTGGCTGTCGGCTACTCCAAATAGATTTAATAAATTCGGCGGGAACATCCGGTCCAGCTAAATCCATCAGGTGACGCAGGAACTGGGATGATTTCCGATCACCTATCTGTTCATGCGTCAATAATTCGGCTGTGTTAAACTAAAAACAAGTATGTCGTTTTTGGCAAATTTTACAGGAGAGCGAAAAAACACTTTTTTTTTTTAAATTTAAATATTCCCTAAAGTAATTGACGGATCTTGATGATTTTTGGATATGTCCGACGCGATGTAGTTTCCTAATGAAATTAATATATTTTTTTGACTTGACCTTTACAGTAACGCGAAAATGCTTTTAGCATAGTCTTACCATATTACTTATGTTACAATTACTAAGCTAAAAAGAAGCAAATAACTTACTTGACTAAGAATTATGATCTTGAAAAAGCTAAAATCATGTAAGTTGCAACATACTTGATTTAAGCATTGACTTGCTGTTGCCTCTTCATGAGTATACCGTCATAAGGCGTTGATATCAAGTATCTTATCATACCAACTTATGGACTTCCACGCCCTGCTTATTTGGATAAGCCTCCTGAAATCTATAGTGAGTACAACCTACCCAAAAGGCTTTATTCGTTCAGGGATTGTGGAACGGAAGACCGACACGACCAGAGAGAGATCAGACACAGCTTGATGACATGCTATGCCATGACAGACATGTCTTTCAAAGCACGGGTTTCAATAATCAGTGTTATTCCATCACCATCATGGGCCTGTTTTACGAAGCAACAGGTTACGTTTACAGGTAGTATCCTAGCAATATTTGAAAACTTTTGTATGGAATTGGATGCAAATGCTCCACATCATGAAAACTCATGTGGGCATGTCCTTTTCTCACATACTTAATAGTTATAGATTCTAAGCCATGAGTATTCACAATCATAACAAGTGCTGTGAACATGATCCAAATATTTTGGACACAGCAATTATCTGCCCAAACAACAAAAGTATACAAAAACAGGAAACAAGGAATCCTATGCGTTAACCAACAGTAATATATACAAGATGTATCGAGAAATCTAGCTGTCACAGGGAACACGTCCCGATATATATTATGCTGTGAACACTCAGCAGATTTAACTTATAACCAAAAAGGCAGGACTCGATGGCATTAAAGCGAGTTCTGAGATATATAGTATAATATTCGCTGAGTAGGACAAGAGAGATGACGGACCTGTCTATGGCTATTTTGACGCAGGTTGGTGCAGCAATGAACACAACCGTAGATCATGTACTGGCTACGTATTTATACACCAAGGTGGACTAGTACATGGAATTCTTGACGTCAGCAGACAGTCGCACTTTCGACTACAGAGGCCATATTTATGTCTCTATCTACAGGAATGATGAAGCAGCTACATGATGAATTCTGGCCACACTTGGTTAATGTACCCATGACGATAATATGTGATAATCAGAGAGCAATCAAACTTGCAGGTACCGAAAATTATCACTCCAGGATCAAGCATATAGACATACGCCATCACTTTGTGCCTGACAAGGTGCGCCTGAAGAAGATTGACATCAAGTACATCCGGACCAATGAGATCGTGGCTGACGATTTCACCAAGGGTACCCCGTAACAAAAGCTTGAGTACTGCTCACGCAAGATGGGTTTATGCCCAAGTAAACATTTAGAAATATATGCATTAAACCTCATCAGACTCTTTACATCGTGTCTATGACACATACTACATCTGTCAGTAGTCTGACAATGTAAATAATATATTGTGAATTTCCTAATACTCAAACGTTTTCGCCAAATATTCCCGAAGGGGTTGGCAGAGGTACTTCTGAATATCACATGACATTGTCACCTGGTGTTCCGAGTACCAACGTTTTGCTTGGACAGTGTACTCACGTGATAGGGAGCAGGCCTATCACTGCTTTGTACGAATACACTGTCACTTGACTAAGTACAATTTAGCCATGTGGGTTTCCTCTCGACGTGTCCTCACCGTTAACCACCATGATAAATTATCCACACGTATGCCTTTATGTAAATGATGTCCATTGGCAACTTAATACATCAAAAATCGAAAAAAAAAACCGTTCCGCCCTAGTATATTTATAAGTAATCAAATCACATAGAACACTTTTTTTACATTAATGTAACAAAAACGAAAACGTATCAAATTATTGTTTTAACGGAACACAACGTTTATACGGCACTTATCCACTATTGTTAGAATTTTTGCCATTTTATTTCGAACAAAATAATATCGTTCCAATTATTGAATTCCCCCGAACAACATATTTTGAGAGGAGGATCAAACCTTTATTTTATTTCTATACGCCACCTATCGTTTATAATTTGCACCACTATAGGCACCAAGCTAACTTCATATCAACCGTTCTGAAACTTTTGTCACCACTCGTGAGATGGCGCTAACATAGCTACAATTGTTATTTTATGTTACTGTAGTTTCACAAATTACTCAAAGAGGGCGCTTTTACTTTAATTTGGTATAATTGGGCCAATTTATTTTTAGGTGTACCACCATCCATAATAATGTTTTTTTTTAAAAGTACGAGAATACATGATGCTGTTGTACATGTGTATTGTGCATGATGCTGTTTTTGTTCCTACGCTTATGTATGGAAGCGAATGTTGGGTGTGGCAGAAGAAGCATGAGAGCAGAGTGAATGCAGTAGAGATGAGGTCCCTCAGAAAAATTTGTAATGTTAGATTATGTGACCGAGTGAGAAATAGTGTTATTCGTGAAAAGTGTGGTGTGAAAGATGATATTGTAAGAAAGATAGAAAAAGGAATGTTCAGATGGTTTGGGCACATAGAGTTGGTAATAAATAAATTGGTAAAAGGGATCTATAGCTATAGAGCTAGTGTGGATGGTAATGTTAGTAGAGGACGACCACGGAGAATACACTTGGACCAAATTGAGAGTGTGCTCAAAAAGGCTGGCGTCCGAAATATGAAGAATAAAAGAGCATGTATGAAAAGATTGATTGATGTAAACGAAGCTAGAGAGGTTTGTCAGGATCGTACGAAGTATAATAGTCTCTGCCTACCCCAATGGGAACTAATGGCGTGAGTATATGTATGTATGTATGAGAATATGTTTTTTTTTTACTTTTACTGAGTTGTTATACATTAAAGTATCATAAAATAGTAGAAAATCAAAGATAAAATGATTTCTATGCATCATCAATTTATTTCCATTCCGTGACCATTTATAGAAGTTTATAATTCATAAAAAAAGAGAATAATCAAAATTTCGGTTTTATTTTAAATATAGCTTTATTAAGATAAGAAAAATGAATTATATTATCTTAAAAGTATTATTTTGAACTAAGAAGGACCCATTAGAGATCCATTCCGTTACTTTTTGGAACATGGCAAGTTTTAATTTAGTTATTTCTAATATTTGCACTGATGTCTTCACAAAATATTATACAAATAACAAAGTTAGGACTATGTTTAAGAATTTCACGAAAAAACATACATAAAAAGTTACACATAACATAACATACGTAGTAAGACAAAACTTCTAAAAAATCCAGGGGACATTTCGATCACAGGAAGACAAAAGTAACCGAATGGAACCTTAAGGCATGTTTATATTGTTTACAAAACAAATATTTTTTTCTCGTTATATGCCTCAACACATTCAAAGGCATTGTGTTTTATTTATGAGATTATAATATCCTATAATATTTTTAACCATACTTAGATGCCATGTCTCAAAAACTAGCGTCGCCTATAAATATTTCTTTTCTGCAAAATAAAAACTATATAAATAAAAAAATATTTCCGAGCGTCATTCATAATGAGTATTTATTGACTGTATATAATATTAAAAAAAATGACTAAGTGCAACCGTAGCAATAAACAAGAACAATAGTTCATTAAAATTTAAATAAATGAAATAAAAGCTGTAAAATGAGTGATCTCACATTTCCTCGGGAAAGATATATAATATATTTTTTATTGTAAATTAATAATCAAAATAGCCAAATTTAATAAACTTATTTTGAATTAAAATTACTACTTTAAAAAGCAACAGTTTAAAACCACCTTTATGCTGTCCATTCCGAAACCAAGAGCATTTCCCTAATACGTTACCATGTTAAAGGTTTCGGAAAGGAGGATTCGGATTACTAAAATTACATACATACATACATTCAAATTCTCACGCCGTTAGTTCCCATTGGGGTAGGCAGAGACTATCGATCGCCACTTTGTACGATCCTGGCAAACCTCTCTAGCTTCATTCACATCCATCAATCTTTTCATACATGCTCTTTTATTCTTCGTACTTCGGACACCTGCCATTTTGAGCACATTTTCTATTTGATCTAAATGTGTCCTCCGAGGTCGTCCTCTACTAACATTACCTTCCACATTGGCTCTATAGATCTCTTTCACCACTTTACTGTCATCCATCCTCTCTATGTGCCCAAACCATCTCAACATTCCTTTTTCTATCTTCCTTACAATATCATCTTTTACACCACACCTTTCACGAATCACATCATTCCTCACACGAACACATAACCTTACATTACAAACTTTTCTGAGGGATCTCATTTCTACTGCATTTACTCTGCTTTCATGCTTCTTCTGCCACACCCAACATTCACTGCCATACATAAGCGTAGGAACTAAAATTTACTAAAATTCATTGTGAAAATTTATTTTTGTAATGAATTACTATCATAAATGACGAGTAAATAATTTTATTGAGATCACAATTAGTTAAATAAAGTACTTATACCTAAGATAAACAAGAAAGGTAAGGTAAAAAACTTGGTAACAACATCGGACCAAAAAAAATACCACTTCACTCAGCCACACTTAATGCACTTTTTCGCAAACTAATCGTCATAGAAAACAATAAAATAACCAAAAATAAGATTAGCAGTAGAGTCAGAATGTAATAAAACTGTTGAACAGGAGAAAAAAATTCTTTACAGTCAAATAACTCATTGTTTCGGAAAAGGAATTCCGCTTGTACCAAATTCTGGGTTTTGATTCAAACTGTTATTTTGATAATTAAAAGCAAAAATTAATGGTATTTTAAATTAAAAGATGGATCTCATCAATATTTTTCATAAAGGTGAATGAAATTCGAATGCACTTTTCATACAAATTCATAGATTTATTTGGTGTTGAATTTCCACGATTCCGCGGGGGACATAGTAAATAACGTCATTTTCTTTCAATAATTATTGAATAAAACCTATAATAATTTAAATCTTTTTGTTCATGAAAACCTCATGTTGGGATTATTACCAATATATAAAGAATAAATAAAGGAAAGAAAAATTATTTTTTTTCGATCCCGCCTGTGTCGAAATTTTTCTTTCCTTTATTTATTCTTTATTTATTAGTAAAACCTATAATATTAAATATTTTAGTATCGAAAGCATGTAAAATTATTGTTTATTAGTTCATATAACGATAAAATTCAAAAATGATTGTCATACGAATAGTTGGGGTAACACCGCTTCAAACCTGGGGGACATGGAAATCAGGCGAGTACACAAAAAGAAAAAAAAGCCCATTTTGGTGTCCCAGTAAGTAATAAACAATAAAGCAGTAAAAGGCACGTTTCAAAAAAATTACACCCCCATGAAAATGATAGCCAAAAACTAAACTATGATATCAATTGCTAGTTTTGGGCTCAAAATGTTCTCTGAGAGTTATGGTTTATGAAAATAGTTGAATTTCAGCTTAAATTGTCCAGTTTTAGAGAAAATTGTATTTTTCAGTGATGTGGTAGATACTTGGGATCAGTTTGGTGACAGTGTAAAAACCCGTTTTTGGAAATTATATACGATAAATATGATTAAATTTATATTATTATAAAAGATATACTTTATTTAAATAAATTGTATGTCATCAGAAAATTCAGAACCTCTTTAAATCCACTTAACAGAGCTTTGTTCTTCAGTTTGGCGACGACGTGCGATGACAAGTCTAACATTTTTCTTCTAATATTAAATTTGGGGGATTGTATTGCTTTATCTTTTTAATTATTT
The DNA here is from genome assembly GCA_963576735.1 of Bedellia somnulentella. Lineage (NCBI taxonomy): Eukaryota > Metazoa > Arthropoda > Insecta > Lepidoptera > Bedelliidae > Bedellia > Bedellia somnulentella. Next base: position 9,229,651 of record OY755171.1, read on the forward strand.
AGTTGAGAGTATTATCTTTAATATAACATAAAATCTTTTAAGGAAGGACGAATATTACGTTCCAAATAAAACATTTTTATACCATAATATTGGTGGGACCGTCAGCAAACTGACAAGGCTGATAAATTTAACGTAGGGTTCCATGTTAATAAAATAAAATCACATTTCTGTCAATCGCACAATATTTTTGACTTAAAGAAAATAACATATACTCGCGGCTACAAATCCCTAGGAGGGGTAGCCAGAGCTGAGAAATGAGAAATGCCTCTGCCACTTTTGGAAGTTGAGTGGGGGAAAGATGTTTGAAATAAAGGCTGCTGGTGATGAATCTCTCTGAACCGCGTCGCCCAAAATTCCTTAAAAAGCCTCAATACCCTTAGTCACCTCTACACCCATGGATAGAAATGGGGTAGTGCTATTCTAAGCCGACACTTAACAGCTATATATATGTTTAAAGAAATTACTTACATAAACTATATTTGATTACTAAACATAAAATTTAATATTAAAGATAATTTAACGGTATTGGGGCTTCTAAGGTATTTTTGGGCGATGCGGTAGGAGACTCATCACCAACAACCTTTATTTCACCATCTTTTCCCTACGCAAATTCCAAAAGCACATACATACATATTATACTCACGGCTATAAATCCCTTAACGGGGTAGCCAGAGCTTTAGAATGAGAAGTTCCTCAGCCACTTTTGGAAGTTGATTGGGGAAAAAATGGTAATAATAAATGTTTTTGGTGACGGGTCTCCAACTACATCGCCCAAAAATCAATTAAAAAGCCCCTATACCCTTAGTCTCCTCTTACGATCACCCACGGGTAGAAATGGGGTAGTGTTATTCTAAGCCGACGCTACACGGCAACGGCTACCCCTTTTAGAGATTTATAGCTTTGACTATATGTATGTATGTATGTATAATTCAATTCAAAAAAATGGTATAGAATATAAGAATATTGTTTATCATTTGATAAATTTATAAGCCTTACGTAATATTAAGCTAAAAAGAGAAACTCAAAATAAGTATTTTGCATTCATGTAAGCTTGTCTTAATGGCGTCAGTTTGGTCACTTTGCATGCCTATACTTGACGTCAGCAAACTGACCGTCACCTCTGTTCGGTTCCACACAAATATATATTTTTCACCTCAACAGATCACAGAAAAGTTATATATTTAATTGGTTTATGAGCACCTCAATCAAATTGAATATCCCTAAAACAGTTATTCGCCACCAATAGGAAGAAATAAGCACACCAAACTGACTTTCAAAAGTGACTAACAGGTGCTTCAGCTTAAAACACATCCAGCTCTTTGCAGATGTTGACTCCACTAGCACAAACAAAATGGCTACTTGATTGTATTATGTCAGTCTTGCTATTTATAATGCACAGTTTTGAAATAGTGGTAAAAAACCTACTATTTGAGCCGTCAACAAACTGATTAGTCAGGATTTCGTAAATTCTGGGACAGTACTATCGTACAAATAATGGAAAAGTTATGTATAAATTAGAGAAAAATGCATTAAAAATACATAAAACAGGGTACAACCTTTACATACACTCAAATTTAGGAAGGGTTTTCATTTAAAAATAAATAGTAAACACGTTTTATTTGTTACTGATTCTCATTATAATTATTTCATATTTATTGTAGTGTTAGTTTATTAAATAAGCTTTCATTTAAAAATACTTCTGCAACAAAATGTATCTACAAATAACTTCCCAAAATCATCAAACTTTTGGGACAGTGTAAAAACAGTGGGTGTACATTTTTCTGAAACGTGCCAAGTAGTGTTTTCATAACAAATATACATACATACATACATACATACATATACTCACGGCTATAAATCCCTAGTAGGGGTAGCCAGAGCTAAGGAATTCGAAATTCCTCAGCCACGTTTGGAAAGTTGAGTGGGGAAAAGATGGTAAAATAAAGGTTGTTGGTGATGGGTCTCCAACCGCATCGCCCAAAAATCCCTTAAAAGCCCCAATACCGTTAGTTGCCTCTTACGTACACCCACCGGCTGGAATGGGGTAGTGCTATTCTAAGCCGACACTACACAGCAGAACAAATATCTAATGTTGAAAATAGTTCGACACAAACGTACAAAAACAGTAAAATTTTCACTAGCAACCGTTGAATATTTTAATATATTTTTAAGCTATGTTTTCTTGGTGATTGTCTCGATTCATAATAAAAATGATAACACGTGAATTTTAATCAGTGAGCTTACCCTTTTTTGTGATTGCAGCCACCTCAAGGAGAGTTGTTAACAAATTCCTTCTTATTTACTCTGTGATTCCTTCCCTCCTAATTCATCGTTCGTGGTTTGAATGTCGGTGCTTTGTTTTGAGACAATAGAATGAAATTACGTCAGATTATGCTCTCAATAATGGATAACTGTCCGCATATAAAAGCATTTTTGCCATTTTTCTCGAACAAAACAACATAATATCGTTCCAATTTATTGAAATCCCCAAACAACATATTTCAGAAAAAGGATCAAACCACTTATTTTATTTCTATACGCCACCTATCGTTTATAATTTGTACCACTACAATCAACAAACTAAATTCATAACAACCGTTCTGAAACTTTTATCGCCACTCGTGAGATGGCGCTAACATCGCTACAATTGTTATTGTTTTTAATTTGGCTTGGCTTGCGTTTCAAAACGCCTACCAAATATGTTAAGAAATTATTTCCAATAAATACCGAATGCTTGCCAGAACGGATGAATGCTCACCAAATAGTGTGTTACAAACTATTGTATAAATGAAGCCAATATTTATTTTTTTATTCATGAAACGAAAAAAATTATAAATATTTATTTTTCTGACATGCTAAAATTTTGTTTATGATACCTAACACACGTAACTTTTTTATCGTTTTACGCATTCAAATAATAAATCATAATGTACTGAAATAAATATTCATTACTACTTAATTGCTCAGCAAAATGGCTTTTACACCCTGACACATATAATGAATAAATAATGAGGTCTCAAATTACTGCATCACTTAGGTATCACAGCACACTCACAGCATACTCGGCTCAAGGTACAGAATTCGTGAGGAAGATCCAAGTGAAGTTGCGGTTTGCTGAGGTCGTTGACCTACGTATAATGGCGAATTCTATTGTAAAGTGTGTTAACTGCAATCTTGTGATAAATGAAGTGCTGTCCTTTATCCAAAATAAGGTGGATGTGGTGGATGAACCCAGTTTGGTTCGTGTCTGTGAGACTGCCTTTTCGAAGGATGATATTGCTAAGGCAAAGGATCTTTTGTATGATTCTATGTCAACACGTTAGTTGAAAAGAAAGGGGGAAAATAAAATGAGTAAGAATTTGAATGATATTAACACATGAGTGTAACATCAAAGAAATAGACCCTGAAAAGTTACCAACGTTCGTTGCAAGGGACAAGACCCCCCGTAACATTTGATCACATTGATGTTACAAAATTGTTGAAAGATATAGTGATAATTCAAAATGAATTAAAATTTATGCAAGAGCAATTGAGCACAAATATTAACTATGACTCTTGTGAGGATACTGAAAAATTGAAATCAGAAATTGATACATACATACATATACTCACGGCTATAAACCCCTTAAAGGGGTAGCAAATTAGAAATTTCTCAGCCACTTTTGGAAGTTGAGTGGGGAAAAGATGGTAGAATAAAGATTGTTGGTGATGGGTCTCCAACCGCGTCGCCCAAAAATCCCTTAAAAAGCCCCAATACCGTTAGTCGCCTCTTACGTACACCCACCGGAAGAAATGGGGTAGTACTATTCTAAGCTGACACTACACAGCTAATAACCAAGACATTGATACATTAAAATCAAAATGCAATAGCCAAGACGAATATACACCTAATATTAATACACATAGGGGCGCATAAGTCTTGCAAGATAGCTACCGGTATGACAGCGGTCCTATGGGCTTACGACCGTCGAATTGTCGGGTAGAAAGCAAAACAAGTGGCGAGGAGTCGTTGACCGAAACAGAAGTTGTAAACAATCATGACATTGGCAAGGCCGCTGAGGTCATGACGTTACCGTCAGCACCTACTACGACGTCGCCTCTGATACACTCTTTGACTTGCTCCTACTCACAAGCTACTACGTCTATGCCTGTCTTCCTTCCACCTACGCCAAGCGGTCGGGTTTTGTAGATAACGATACTGGTTATTGATACGATTCTGACGAAAAAGGACTCGTCAGACAAACAAAGAAACTTGACATCGCCACCAGCGCGATATACATGTAATACCGAAACGGGGTGGACAGAGGTAAGAAGGAAACAAAACTCCCGTTTTAAAGGTCACCTTGGTAAAGCGGTAGTACAAGAATGTTCGAAATTTAAGGCAGCGTATATAAACATCCCACTGTACATTTATAACTAGTGGATCGTGCCAGCTTCGCGCGGGTAGCGTTGTTTTTTTTAAATATCCGATGTTTCTTTCTTCAGTCACTGCTCAAGCATTGTGAAATTCAGCGCAATGTTTTCAATTTATTAAATTTATAGCACTCCCTAAACAGTGTAGTTTGGTGATTTTGAATGCGCTTTAATGAACGGTTCAGTATTTCCGTTTAATAGCAAATTTTGGAATAAAACGCTATTAAGTATTTATAACAATCTAAAAAATAAATCATTACGTGATGTAGGATGCAACTACTGGCGCCATCTAGTATGTTATATGTAAATTAGTAAAGATTTGGTTTTGGTCACGGGCGCGATGGCTTATTACCCGACTGCCAAAGAAGGAGGGTAATGTTTTTTTTATGTATAATTTCGGTGTTTCTCTACCGATTTCTATGATTCTTTTTTTATTGAATAGGTAATAATGTTACCTTTTTTTAATTAGGATGAGTGAGAGGTTTACAAACGTAAAAGTAAACAAATACAATCAGAATATTCCGAACTGCTAAGCTATCAGGAATTACACGTGTTATTGTGAGTCAACCGTAAAAGATAGACATAAACTGTTGAGGATTTTTTTTAGATAATTTTATGAAGAATAATTACGTCATACATGATTTCTATGTAAATTTAACCATTAAGGCTGCTAACGCGACGGAAGCTTAAAAAATGGAGTAATTTCTCCCGTTTTCCCCAAAATTTCCCAAAATTCCCCTTTACTACTCGGTTGGAAAGTATACAAAAACCTGGCTAGGAGTATGAAGAATAATTGTACCAAGTTTCGTTAAAATCCGTCGAGTAGTTTTTGTTTCCATAAGGAACATACAAACCGACAAACAGACAGACAAAAATTTTACTAATTGCATTTTTGGCATCAGTGTCGATCCCTAATCACAACCTGATAGTTATTTTGAAAATATGTTTCATGTACAAAATTGACCTCTCTACAGATTTATTATAAGTATAGATGAATCAATGGAGGCTTCCGAAAGGGATGTAGCAGAATGCATTTTTGATAAAACGGGGATAATAGTAAATCCTGATAAAATATTAATGCAAATTAAAAGGAATTATAATTCCTACAAAATTATCGTTCCTAAGAATAAGTCGTCAATATTTTTTAATGATGAATTTTGGCCCGATGGAATATATTTTAGAAAATACTTTGTATTGAGACAGATAATTACCAAGACCATCTTGGATAAAGATACAACAATTAAAAATGGCGTCGAGTAATAATAGTAATTTAAATTTAATGATGATATATGATAATGAGCTATAACTGTAAATCTTTAAGCGGGGAATTCACTAGACGGGCATGTCCGCGGGCAATCTGTCCGGGCATGCCTGGCGACGCAATACACTTCACAGACTCTTCAGTTTGTTGTAGAACGGCTTCGATATTAGTTGTGTTGCAAGATGGCAATGCAAAGGCGAAAAATTGCAATTAGAATTCCTTAAGGATTCTATTTTCTTTTTAACATACGCTAAATCAGCTCCGGGATAAATTTCTTTACATTTTTCAATCAAATGTTGATAGGCGGTATTACGCATTTCACTATTCATAAATTCCTTGTTTTTTACCTTCCATAAACATGGATAAGTTTTGTATTCAGCTATAAATTCTTCCCAGAATATTTTATTCTCATTAAGACTCATTTTAAGCAGCAGTGATAGCCCAGTGGATAGAACACTCGGTTATCGTGCAAACGACTAGTGTTCAAATCCTGGGTCGGGCCTACACCAATTTGTCTTCTCTAAAGACATATGTGTGGTTAATTTATCATGGTTGTTAACGGTGAGGGAAAACATCGTGAGGAAACCCACATGGCTGAGTTACAACTAAGTACACTTAGTTATGTGACAGTGTATTCGTACAAAACGGCGATAGGCCTGCCCCCTATCACGTGAGTACACTGTCCATGCAAAACGTGGGTACTCTGAACACCGGGTGACAAAGTCACGTGATGTTCAGAAGTATTAGTACCTCTGCCAACCCCTTCGGGGATATTCGGCGTGAACGTTTATGCTTTATGCTATTATGCTACTCATTTTAAATTAAAAATACTCCATAACTCGTCGAACGATAATAAGTAAGCGGACGTCTGTTTGGGTTGCTGTCACTGCTAGGTCTGTCCACAGGCTGCCTGGACTATGCATTCACGTTCGGACCTGTCGGTGCCTGTGCAGACAAAATGAGATCGCGCGGACTTCCAACGAGCAGTCTGCCAGACCGCCCGCGGCAGTACTACACTGACTGATAAAGCACCGACATAATAGTAGTGAAGCCCTTCGGACTTGCCTGCAGGCTTGCCCGCGGACATGCCCGTCTAGTGAATTCCCCGCTTTAAAGAGGTCAATTGAAAGTATTCGCTGTGTGCGCGATGACAGCGCCAACTAACGTTCACAATTATGGCGGACATTGAAATGTCAAATGGGCGGCTGTAAACAATCAAATAATTTCAAGAAAGTATCGTAATTTATATAAATTCTTTTCGTCATGTAAATCTATAGAGTCGAAAATCACGCTGATGTTTTGTAGTACCCGTCTAGAGTACATACATACATATACTCACGGCTATATTTCCCTAGAAGAGGTAGCCAGAGCTAAGGAATTATAAATTCCTCAGCCACTTTTGGAAGTTGAGCGGGGAAAAGATGTTAAAAATAAAGGTTTTTGGTGATGGGTCTCCAAGCGCATTGCCCAAAAATCCAATAAAAATCCCCAATACCCTTAGTCGCATCTTACGACACCTGTGGGTAGAAAGAGGTAGCGACATTCTAAGCCGGCACTACACGGCAACTACGGCTGGCACGGCGTATAAAGTGACTATAAATAAATTACAGATAGTATACACGGACTTTCTCATCGCTGACTTCACGAGAAGTAAGTACAGAAATGAACAAATATAATCAAATAATACATTTTATAAACATTTCAGATGATTATTTATGACTGTATTGTTGTGAGTAATGAACTCTTTTTATGTATTTTCAGTTAAACATGGCCAAACTAATTATAAAAACTGGATTCCGAGCAATAACGCACAACAACACTTTGCAACTACAAACGACAATAAAAGGAAGAAAATTAGTTTTAGCTCAACATGAGAAAGAAATTAAAACTGAAAATAATAATTAATCTAATAAACAGATTCTGCCAAAGCGTTCTTAAAAATTATGAAGTAAGGTGAATACTGTTGTTGATTATCTGTTAAAGTGTATCGTTCTGTTCTATTAGGGCCAGCGCTGACTGCCGGCATGGCATGGCAAAGCATTTCGGTACAGATATAGCATTTTTAATCTTATTACTATGCGTATAGAATTCATTTTACTTCATTTTGACACAACGATGCCGACGTTCTGTCCTACCGCGGCCTCCCTCGGCATCGTTGTCAAAATGAATTCTATATGCATGGTAATAAGATTAAAAATGCTATATATGTACCGAAATCCTTTGCCATGCCATGCCGGCAGTCAGCGCCGGCCCTTATTGTGTTGTTAAATAAAAGTAAATTGTGTTATATATTTTGTTTTATTGGGTTCTGCAAATTTACTAATACACAACAAATATGCAAAATATCATCTGTATGGCAAAACAAGTTTTGAGGAATTTTAATTAATATTTGATAAAGTCTCAGCCGTTGCATTATCGACATGAATCCTAACCCGAGCAATACTGTGAGTAGCATCTGTCTCATCTCTTGAAAATTCCCTTTTATCGCTTAGAAAAGGTGGCATAACAATTTCTATTTCTTTTCCACTTTCATCTAAAATTTTCTTTATTTGTGGAAATCCTTAGTCAGCCAAAACAATGTTTCCATTTTCTAAATAATCAACTAATCCTGATTCAACTGTTATTTGAGCATAGCTTTTCCTTCCACCGGCCACTTTTGATATAAAGGAATGAAGCCTAGAGGTGTAATACCTATGAGCACCTTTGCAGTAAATCCTTTCTTGTGGTGTGAATACCACCACACACGCTTATCAACTGTAGATGGTATTTCTACTTGAAACTCTGTACAATCAATAATGACTCTAGTGTTACTGTAATTTGGATGAAAACAGGCTGGCATTCGTAAGAAAGGTTGCTTGATGAGCAAAAGTCTTTACAATAGTATTACATCCTTGGTGCTTGGTTTTTTTTTGCCAAACTTGATAATCTTCGAATTGCTTGATATTTCAGTTTTAACTTCAGAGTAACATATATCTTTGCCACTATGTGTATAAATATTGCAGACGAATGTTTTTCCTTCATTTCCGATACGCGAAAATATATTAACTCGGCATTATTTGTCAATTTTAGTACTATGAATATTTTGCATCATTTCAATTACACTTGATTAGCCGCCGAATGTTCCATTTTTTGCCACAGTGCGCGCTGTGATCGATTCGTGTTCCCCCACCCCCTACTTTGCACCTAGCGAATAAAGGAACTTTGCAATACGGCAGACATAATAGCGCTCCAGGAAACATGGCTCAAAGATGACGACTTGCTGCTACTGAATGAGGTGCATACTGAGTTCGCTGGCGTCTCCGCGATGAACATGGAGCAAGGCCCTCTGCGCGGCCGGCCGTGATAAATAGTGTTTTAGTATTTTTGAAGTAAACCGGATGCAAAAAATGTAGTCCACGCGGACGAACCGTACTATCAGTACTAATCTACGACGAGGGATTTCAATGATTTGGTTTTATCTATACGAGAAGATAAGATCGCTTTTATTTCAATACACTTAATAAATTTATTATTAACAATAATATCTTTAAATTCCTTATACTCCTGAACATAGGGTAATGTCTTTTCAATTATTGCATTGATATCATATAAATCTATGCATTATTGTATATACTCATGCTCACCGAAATAGGGTGGTGCTTTTCTAAGCCACTGAGACACTACACTGCTATATACGGGTAAAGTATATACTTACTTATACTCACGCCCATTATTCCCATTGGGGTAGGCAGAGACTATCGATCGCCACTTAGTACGATCTTGACAAACCTCTCTTGCTTCCCTTACATTCATTATCTTTCTCATACATAAATAAATATAAAATATAAATATATACGGACATATTATACACAGATCAAGTTAGCCCCAAACTAAGTAAGACTTGTATTATGGGATACTAACTCAACGATATATTTAATATTATACAATACACATATAAATAACATCCAAGACTAAGAAACAACATTTACGCACATCACATAAATGATGCCCTCAGCGGGGATCGAACCCGCAACCTCCGGACCGAGAAGCTAGTCACCTATCCACTCAGCCACGGCTGTCGTATACATGCTCTTTTATTCTTCTCACTTCGGACCCCCGCCTTTATAAGAACGTTTTCTATCTGGTCCAGAAACGTTTTACGAGGCCGTCCTCTACTAACATTTCCATCCACATTGGCTCTATATATCTCTTTCGCTACTTTATTTTCATCCATCCTCTCTATGTGCCCAAACCACCTCAACATTCCTTTTTCTATCTTGCATACTACGTCATCTTTCAAACCTACTCGTTCACGGATCACAGTATTTCTCACTCTATCACACAGCCTTACATTACATATACTTCTGAGGGATCTCATTTCCACTGCATTAACTCTACTTTCATGCTTCTTCTGCCATGCCCAACATTCACTACCATACATCAGTAAAGTATATAAAAAATCATATTTGTGTAATCAATCATTTATAAAGTCTTCACTCACATTGATAAACCTAAAACATACTCTTCATGACAACATTTTGATGCTCCAAAAGTCGATCGCGATTTAAATCGTGGATTCAGAAAATTGTTTACTAAATTGCAATAAAATAATTGCATTATTAGCTCTTAAATTTAAAAAATATATTATAAAATTCATGTCAACTTTGAAAATCCCGTATACAGAATAATCTGCTTCCTCAGCATCCAATAAGCCCAATACAGCTTTTTGAAGATTTTCGATGGTTTCTGCAAAACGAAAAATTACTATTAAAATTTTAAGCGAATACAATTAAATTATAGCTCAGTTGGGAGAATAACCACTCCTTATGCACAGATACGTAAGCTCAAATCCTGAGATGAGCCTGCACCAATGTGTGCTTTAGTCGTCATGGTTGTTAACGGTGAGGGGAGACATCGTGAGGATACCCATATGACTAAGTTGAAATGAAATATTTGATGTAATTATAATGAGACTGAGACCTGAGAGAGACCTGTCTGGGAGTCAAATGTCCTTTCCCGTCGAGTAAAGATCTCCCTTTTCGAATCCGTGGTGAAATCCGTTCTGCTCTTTGGCTGTGAAACGTGGAGAGTGACAAAGGGGCTGACGAATAAGCTCCAAGTCTTCGTCAACAAGTCACTGAGGTCAATCCTCCGCATTTACTGGCCAATGACAATCCGGAACGTGGACCTGTGGAACCAGTGCCAGCAGACTCCAGTTGTGACTGACATCGCACTAAGAAAATGGAGGTGGATGGGGCACACATTTCGAAGAGGGACCACAAACGCCAGCATCGCATTCGAGTGGAAACCACCGGACGGCAAGCGAGCCCGCGGCCGTCCCGTACACACTTGGCGCCGGAGCGTGGAGAGCGAGCTGCGAGCGGCGGGACTGAGTTGGAGTGCGGCCAGGGAAGTCGCGGCAGACAGGAAGGCGTGGCGGGAGCTTGTGCAGGCCCTGTGCACCAGTGGGGTGCCATAGGACAACAACAACCTCTTTTCCACTATACTTTCATCCATTTGCTCTATATGACTAAACCACCTTAACATTCCTTTTCTATCGTGCACACTACATCATCTCAAAAACTTTTATTAAATATTTTTATATTTCGAGGTGGCAACCATTCATTATTTTTGTCACCTTAACAATACTTATTTTATGACATATCACACAATTCTATTGAAGGGGGGACCAAAATTTGCGTCAATTTTAAAAATAAAATAATTTGTTTCTTTTCTGAAGCTCTACTCCATTTTGGTATTTCAAGCCATGATTATAAATTGGTGGTTTATTGTATTTCTGTATATTATTTCGTTATATTTAATTCGATCTTCTTAATAAATACCTATAAAGAAGGTATACTACATTAAATAAATTATAAATATTAGAGATACATTTACTAAGTAAACCGGCTTTTACAAAATGTATAGAAAATAGTTGTGAAATGGGTTTAATGAACATAAGAGGAAAATTAATAAGGATAATGCACAAGGAGGAGAATTTAATTATGATAACACATTGAAAGCTTCATTCAGGCACAGAGGTATTCTTTGTTATAAATATAATATAACTGAAATATAATAAAATTGTTATAAAGATAATTATTTGTTTTATAAACTATGAATAAAAAATACTTACTGCACGGTGTATTCAACAAAATCTTAATGCATATTTCTTTTAAATGTCTTACATTTATCCCAAAAAAAATGTTAATCAACGTCAATATCACAACTTTTGACATCATAAAAATTATGAAGAATATACTGGAATTTAATCAGCAATAGCAATAGCGATAGCATGTAGCAAGTAAAATTTTACGTACATTATAATTAATACATTCAACGAAAATATTAACTACGCATAACAACCATATAAATAATGTCACCGCCAGATTCAGCACCTAAAACAAACAAAAAAATCTTATACTCAAACAGTTAAAGTTTCCTTAGCCATGCATAAAGTTCAAGGTTTTTTTGGAGCGAAGCGAGCGTAGCGAGCGAAGCTCCATTTACCCCCGACTTTTGCATTTCGTTGTGATCGTACTCCTCCTAAACGGCTCAACTCAGAACCCTGAAATTTTGCACGGTGGTAAAGGACCATGTATAAATGGTTTATGTCAATTTTGATAAACCACGGAGGAATGATCACCATTAAAAATATAGTATATCTAATGTACCACGGAGGAATGATCACCATTAAAAATATAGTATATCTATATTAATAATATTGTCACGGGGTACGGCAGACTCGATCGAAACCTTACCTGAATAATAAAACATAAAAAAATAATGATTTTGAGTCGACACCATGTGACATAAACGTTCCGTTTCATAATATTTTTAATCAATCGTTTCGCAAGGCACTAAAAAAGAACATAGACCCGATTTAATTTCCAGATTTTTTAAACTTAAATTGGAAGAACTTTTAGATGACATTACAAGGAAACATATTTTTGGAATACCGAGTGCGTGGTTTTACACCATTGTTTTTTCATATACGGCTTATGCTTGATCCACCATTTCCGATTACTCGAATTTTGGCAATCAACAAGCATTCAGGATTGACGGTGCGACGTGGAGAAATGGCTCGCCTCCAAAATTGACCCGATCCATAAACGCATATGTATATATTTTTTTAAAAATTGTTAACAATTTAAGTTTTCTAAAATCAGGACTCTAACTCCAAATTCTCTAACTCTAACGCAAAATTCGGATTGCCGAGTATTTTGCTAAATTCTAATGCTACTGACTGCTGACAGACAAATCTCAGACGCCATATTGACTGACACCCGGTGACATAAACGTTCCGTTTCATAATATTTTTAATCAATCGTTTCGCAAGGCACTAAAAAAGAATATAGACCCGATTTAATTTCCAGATTTTTTAAACTTAAATTGGAAGAACTTTTAGATGACATTACAAGGAAACATATTTTTGGAATACCGAGTGCGTGGTTTTACACCATTGTTTTTTCATATACGGCTTATGCTTGATCCACCATTTCCGATTACTCGAATTTTGGCAACCAACAAGCATTCAGGATTGACGGTGCGACGTGGAGAAATGGCTCGCCTCCAAAATTGATCCGATCCATAAACGCATATGTATAATTTTTTTTAAAAATTTTAACAATTTAAGTTTTCTAAAATCAGGACTCTAACTCCTTTGCAGTTTTGTGTTGAATTAATCACGCGTTAAACCAACAAGTATATTCAAAGAATCATAACAAATTGCTTAGCAACGCGTGTTGAGATATTTGTAGAATAAATAGTTCAACGATAAGTAATATCTGAGAGTCAGGCAATTGCTCGCTTCGCTCCTTTTATTGGCATCCGACGGTCCCATGCCAACCTAGTTTAAATTATATCATAATATTTTGGATAGGATGTCTAACATACTCCGCTCACTTCTAATGTTAGTGTCCCTAGTTTATTATGATTACTCACCGCAAACCTATAAATGATTTCAAAAGTTTTGTATGCTGACAAAATAAATTTTGAACAGTGAACTATCACTTTGTCACTAATATCTTTATAGGTATTATGCAAACCTAATTCACAGTTATTACTTTCTTTTTCATGTATGAGATGTATATTCTTAGTATAATGGCGGAGCAATATAGTATAAACAATTTTAATCGAATATTTAAATATAAACTCAAACTTGCCAACAAAAACAAATCCAGATAGAAAATACATAATCCTATACCAGGAAACACCGGTAACCAATAGTTGAGATGAAAAAAGTAATAAATATGAAAACCGTAATACAACGTGACATACAACTTTCTTTTTGACTTTTTGACATTTAAGGTTTGTGTAAAAGATTAGAGATAGTTAAATCCTTTTTTTCAACTTTATAACATTTTAATAATCATCCTAGATGAATACATCGAATAATCTTATAGGATAATTCATTTAACATCATTGCTCACTTTAAAGTCTTAAGGCGTCTCTAGTTTATTTTGATTACTCACCCCAAAACCTGTAAATCATTTCCAGACTTTTATATGCCGTCAAAATAAACTTTAAACAATAAACAATCATTTTGTCATTGATATCTTTATATGTATAATGCGAACAGATCTCACAGAAACTAAGAGGTTCTTTTTCATGTATGATATGGATGTTTTGAGTATAACGCCGGAGAAATACTAAAACAATTTTAATCGAACAATTAAATATAAAATCAAACTTCCCAACAAAAATAGATCCAGATAGAAAGTGAATATTGCAACACCAGTGAATACTGGTAACCAATAGTTGAGTTGAAAAAAGTAAGATACATGAAAACCGTAACAAACACAGAAAATCGCTAAAACTCCGTATACTAGCACAACGTTAAAATAGTAATGCATGCGGTATATTTGCGCATGAACTTTAAGAATAGCATCAACTTTGTGTATTAAATCATTTAATAACACATGGTGCGATTTCTGAGATAAGAATCTGGAATGCATTGTATAACAGAAATATGATAAGAACTGTACAAAAAAGCCCAAATTAAATTCTATTACAATCATTTGGTTTGAGTACGATTCATTTAAGTTGAACGTATAGAACGATGATGAACGAGATATAATAGAACGATGTTATAAACTCTTTGATTCCAGTTAATTCCAGAGACAACTCCTTCTTTTATTTGTACTCTGTTTGTCCCTAGAGCGGACTGCAGCACATGAACTGGAGCGAAACATTTTATAAAATATTTATGTAATGGACGCCTTGATAAATATTCAGATGATTCCATTTTCAAGTCACAACAGACTGGCTTTTTGCTTACAAGTAAATCTATTGTTGATTTTTAATGTATGGAAGTAGATATTACTAATGGCTATCTAAATACACCTGTGGGATTTGCAAGTACTCAGAATAATGAAAACGGAAACAATTTGTTAACAAACTTTTATTCCCGGTCGATAGAACATGTAAGACGTAGTGATTAGTTTTTTATTTCAAAAAATGGTGTAAAGGTAAACAGATATATTTTTATGCTTTCCACACATTGTTATTTTGTATTTGGCGCACGTCATCTTCCACATTCTCTTCTTCTTTACTTGTGCAAAAGGCAATATGCCGCCTTTTCTTGGCTGGAGGTTTTTATTCATCCTTAGTAGAGTTTTGCAACGTTTGTTTAGGTAAATGAAATTTATCATGGTTGTTAACGGTGAGAGAAAACATCGTGAGAAATCCACATGGGTGAGCTGTACTTAGTCATGTGACAGTGTATTCGGACAAAACGGCGATGGGCCTGCCCTCTATCACGTGAGTACACTGTCCAAGCAAAACGTGGGTACTCTGAACACCAGGTGACAATGTCACGTAATGTTCAGAAGTATAGTACGTCTGCCAACCCTTTCAGGGATATTAGGCGTGAGTTTGAGTTGAGGTAAAATATTTGGTAAATATGAGCTTCATAACATTCTTGCTTCCACGGTTTTATAATTTCGTACAAATATTTTTCAGCCCAAAGACTAGTTTGTATAATTTATGGTTAAAAGAACTTACCTAAGTGAATTTCTACCAAAATTATATGAAATGTTACATCCGAAGAGATTTAAGAATACCATGTAGTCCGATTCAGGATATACTGCATGGTCACACCATTTTCAAGAGTGAAGTATTGTGATTTTCATAATTGTTCCGTTCAAAATTCGGTCTCTCGTGCTCCAGTCCTGTTCCTCTGCTCGGTCCTTCATTTATTTTAGAGATATCTAAGCTGTGAATTTGCAACTGAGGGGTTAGATAAGTTTACCTTTCTACGGGTTGGGGTTGGTATTAAATCTATTCAGATGTAACATTTCATATAATTTTGGTTGAAATTCACATAGGTAAGTTCTTTTAACCATAAACTATATTTCAATGTTACATCCTCAAGATTTAAGAATACCATGTAAATGTTTAGCGTTCTAGTTGCAAATGATAAAATGTTTTGGTTGAATAAATTATTGCAAACAATGAAATAATTACAATTAGAGGTATTGGTGAAAGTCCATTTTCACATAAAATTTCCAAGTATTTAAAAACGGTCATTTACTACTAAAACTAGTATAAGGGCCGGCGCTGACTGCCGGCATGGCATGGCAAAGGATTTCGGTACAGATATAGCATTTTTAATCTTATTACCATGCGTTTAGAATTCATTTTGACACAACGATGCAGAGGGAGGCCGCGGTAGGACAGAACGTCGGCATCGTTGTGTCAAAATAAAGTAAAATGAATTCTATACTCATGGTAATAAGATTAAAAATGCTATATCTGTACCGAAATCCTTTGCCATGCCATGCCGGCAGTCAGCGCCGGCCCTAACTAGTAGTATAATACCTAAAGTCAAAAGACGCATTTTGTTTATCACATATAGGCTGTTAAAAAACAATTGATACCAAACAGGTCGACTAGCTAGTCCATCTACTTTCTTTCTTAAACTGCCAATGGGCACCCCTGATCAGTGCGCAGCCAAAAAGTGTTTATGTAAATGTAAATATAAAATAAATAATAAAAAAAATCTTTCAAAATAAAAAGATAAATCTTTGTAGCCAAAGTATTGAAATAATAATTAAAATACATCTAGCAACTATATCTTGAGATCTACTCGCGTAAAGAGGGTTCCGTACGATGTTGAAGTTAGTACGCACAATATTGAGTGATTTACCATGTTATTTTAATATCATGGACTTCTTATAGGTTTTCCTATAATTTTTACGGAGAAAACTAATTTCTGTATTTTTTTCAAAATTTTAGGTTCATTAGTTTCGGAGATAAGGGGGGGAGGGGAATGGTCGATTTTCGTCAATTTTTTTGATTAAGTTGGAAACTATTTATTTTAAAATTACAAAAAAAAATACATTTAAGATCTTCTAAACAAGACCTTTCATTTGATATGCCACACGATGCAGTTTTCAGATATATTTTTTTAATTTTCCCCTTCCCCTCCGAAAATGACCCCCCATATACAGATTTCATCTGCTCACGTCACACTTCTGTGTTCGGGTCACAGAAATTGATATGTGTACTAAATTTCAACTTAATCGGTCTAATAGATTCGGAGATAATTGACAGTAAGCGACGGACGGACAGACACACGAGTGATCCTATAAGGGTTCCGTTTTTGTATTCAGACGTACAGAACAAGTCCAAACCAAGAGGAAATTTAGATTTTAATTTGGGCTCCATGCATATAAATATTGATAAGTTAGGTTTAAAGCTAACACCCATTTATATTTCACAAAAAATCGCCACACTGTTGTTGGTTTATTAATTTAAGACACAAAACTTATTAATGAGTGCACTATGTATTTTATGCACCATACCTAAAGAGGTACAATAGTACTTACTATTGCAAACCATACAAACTATTTTTTCACGATGATGGATGATAGTATTCGGGGAGAGGTGGTCGCTAGTGATACAGGACTGACTCCCTTATCGTTGGCCGCACGGGATTGGCGAACCCCGGAGGTACTTAGCACCTCAGATCGGGAGTCCGTATGGAAAGATAAGGAGCTGCACGGGAGGTTTTACAAGGTACTTCACGAACCTTTCGTGGACCGTAAAGCCTCCCTGCATTGGCTGCGTTTTGGGGACCTCTTTGGGGAAACCGAAGGTTTTGTCTGTGCAATACAAGACCAGGTTATCAAGACGCGGAACTATCGGAAATACATCCTAAAGGACGGTACCACAGACGTTTGTCGAGCATGTGGCCGTCCCGGAGAGTCACTTAGGCATGTTATTTCCGGTTGTTCGGCTCTTGCTAACACTGAGTACTTGCACAGACACAACCAAGCAGCCAAAATCCTGCATCAGGAGCTCGCTCTTAAATACGGACTCTTGCAACAGAGGCTGCCGTATTACAAGTATCTGCCGGAACCAATCCTAGAAAACGACCGTGCCAAAATCTATTGGGACCGATCCGTTATCACGGACAGGACTATTCTAGCGAATAAGCCTGATATCGTGGTATGGCATCGGTCGCAGTCGAGGGTATTTCTAGTGGATGTCACTATCCCTCATGACGAGGGTCTCGTGAAAGCCGAAACCGAGAAGCGTCGGAAATATCTCGATCTGGCTCACGAGATCACATGTGGGGTGTGACTTCGACAGAAATAATCCCAATTGTTTTATCCGCGAACGGGTTAATTCCAACCAGCCTCGCGACCAACTTGAGGCGGTTGGATTTCTGTGGCGTGTCGGTTCCAGCACAAATGCAGAAAGCGGTGCTGCTCGATACGGCTCGGATCGTCCGTCGGTTCTTGAACCTGACTCCCTGACCCTGACCGACTGTGCTTTTGTCGGGGAGTACCGCCTCTCCCATTTAAAATTTATATTTTCATTTTCGCCCACGGGAGAGGCGAGAAACAAAAATGCTTTTCGAAATAATAATAATAAGGCGTAGGGATGTGACGACCCCACCGCCCATTGTTGGAATGGCAGCGGGATGATAAGTTCATCAGCTTGCCATTCCAGCGATGCAACTAGTCAGCGCTTGAGTTTGTAGATGTTGACCGTGTCTACAAACTGGTCCCAGCGCAAAATAGGGTAACAACGGTCTCCCTGGGGCAAGTGAGTGAAACCCCGGGTGAATCTTCGCTCATCGTAATGGAACAAGAGAAGAACGATGAGCGTATAGGGCCGCTTCCCGTGGGTGATCGAAGGGGCGCGTCTGGAGCTGGGGCTGAACGTGGCAGCATGCGGTCCCCCAGCTGCCGCAGACCGGCCCGACCACCTGGCCGGTCTGCGCGACCACCTCAGCCACCAGATGGCTTGGCATCGGTTGGGACTGGGGCAACTCAGTCCCAGCAGTCGGTGCCCGCCGCTGGTGGAGCCAGGTGCCGCATGGCATGGACGGTTGATATGAATAGAAATGCCATGCGGGCCTACCTTAGGGCCTCAGGATCAAGAACTGGGCGGACGGGTTATCGGGCAGCAATGTACCGCGAATTTCTGCGGCTGGAGCCCCATTTGACCGTCACAGAACAAAACCTGGCGGACCGAGTTCGGTACATACAGCGCTCAGAACTTTTTAGCACTACCGAACTCGAACAATTCCGACGCGAGGCTGTCCCTCTGCTGGACGAAGAGCCACCCTTGCAGGTTCTCCCTCCTGTCCCCGAGCGGGAAGTACGGAGGGAGCTAATTGTTAACCTGCCGGATACGGGTGGTGCGGAAAGCGATTGGGGAACAGTCTCCCTGTAGTTAAAGAGATTTACGATTCGTAAGACTATAGATAAAGTTACTTCGGTCTTTAAAACCTTTGGAATAATGAGATTATAGCAAAAGATATAGTTAGTAAAAGAAAAAAATTCATTTTAATAATCTGGTTTTAGTTTTTCTGGGAAATGATGCTTCTATAAAATGTATTTATGTACAAATGAAGTTGTGGAAAATAAAGCATCTGTGATACGTAAATACTGTGAACCGTTTTCTAAATGTTGAAATTCGGATTTAAAATATTCGAATTTTCGAAATGTTACCGGCCTACACCGACTTGTCTTTTCTAAAGTCATATATGTGTGGTTAATTGATCATGGTTGTTAACGGTGGTGACGGAGACCATCTTGAGGAAATTTAAACGACTGAGTTGTACTTAGTCATATTCAGGCAGTGTATTCTTCCATAAGAGTGGCAGGCCTGCCTCTTATCACGTGAAAACATTGACCGAAGAAAACGTGGATACTCTGAACACCAAAAGACAATGTCACGTGATGTTAAGAAGTATTATTCCCTCTGCCTACCACTTCGTATTATATCCAGTGTGAACGTTTGAGTCTTGAGTCTTGAGTTGATCTGACTAAATCGGCGGCCAATTTTGAAAATTTGAACGATATTTCTTATGATGATAGAATAAAAACAATTCTATTATTAGATTAATTTTTTGTATTCATAATTTTGCTGACATCATTAATTTATGTACAAAAATGTTTGTATTTAGCAAATACCAAACAATAATGTATACCACCATACACATAAATAAATGTAAATTTTTGGTATGCAACATCTTTTTTGATTGCATAGAATGTGATACAAAAAGTACATTATACTCGTATTATAATGTGTAGAAAATGACACAGTTTTGGTAATAAGAGGGTTTACGTGCCTAAATTTAGTGCATTAACCGTCCTTTATATATATGAGATGAGTGTTAAAAAAATTTAGAAAATGGATTAACATGTAAATAGTAAGATAATAAAAGCAAACAACAAATTAAGGGTCCATATCTTTCTCTGTCATAGTTATCTGTCCGTCTATCGGCTAAGCAGCCTAACATTTTGTCCGTGCTCGATAGTTTTTTGATATGTAGTGTAAATACATTTGTATATGTATAGGTACGTTTTATAAAAGAAAGATAATAAGAAGTATTTAAACGTATTCAAGGTGCTTCCTCTAAACATTAATTAATGTTATGAAAATAAAGTTTATTTTTTTAAATTGTTAAAACTATTTACATCATTCAAAAGTAATTAAATATAATGTCAATAAAATATCTGCCTAAAAGGTTTTTTATACGACAGAATCAATGTTGATTAGTAACAATTAAAGAAATTACGCTAAAAACCAAACACATAATATCTCTATAAAACTATAAATTCGTGGTCTGAAGAGCACTTGACCAGTTTAATTGCAATACACATATGTTGGCAACTTTTTGTTGGCAGTCTAGTGATCATACATAGGTTAGACATGACTCTTTTCATACAGGCGTATGCGTATTCATATATTATGTCGGCGGGCCGGTGGGCTCAGTGTGTATTGCGCTTTACATTACAAGGGCTTCTGATATCAACGTCATTATTTTAGTCTTCGGAAGCTTCAATGTTAGTCCACAAATTATTTTGGGTTGATCAAGGTAAAGTAGCTGTACGCGGTTTTTATTATCTGTAAGGAAATAAAGCCTTTTAAAGCTTAGTTTTTACTTTTACACATGATAATATATATTTATTTGATAGGAACACTTTGAGTGATTGTTCGGCAATGTAGCTGGGGACCATTTTACAATCATCGCTTATTTTACAATCTTTTTCCCACTTAACTTTCAAAAGTAGCTGGAGTATTTAAAACACTGAAGCTCTGGCTATTCTGGGAATTATAGCATTGAGTATGGGTATAAATAAGTACGAGGTGTATAAAACATATGCTTTTATAATTTTTCTTCGGTTGGTTTCATTACCAAATGTATGTCTAAAGAGGGACAGAATTTATGGTGCAACCAGTGTAGCGCTACCATAAGTTTACAGAAACGCATTCGCTAGCGAGAATAGTTAAACTTTTGTATAACAAATTTATCAGCGCCCCTAGGGTAATGGTACTGTTACACAATTTTATGTCTAAATTTCAACTCATGGGAGTTTAAATTGATTCAATAGATGCAACGCGCGTTTACTCGATATCGACTATAGTAAATGAAACGTAATTATCATGGTACAAGTATGTGGAAGAATTAACTTACATTAATAAAATTGGCGACATTCAGATTAAAGAAGGGTCCCGCTGTGAACACTATTTTAGCGTCCATCATCTGCATGAGAATGAGTATGTCTTTCCTGTTTCTGTTCTTCTTGTACCAATTGCTCTCAAACAAAGCCCCCGTAGCATTTCGACTCTGCAAACATATTTACAGTTGATAATAATAATAAATGTCATCATAACATCAAAATAAACGTATACATATATATATAGAGCTCCAGAGCTAAAACATTGGAAATTGATGGGGACAAGATGATGGAAATAAAGAATCAATGGTGATGGGTTTCCAACCAAATCGCTCAAAATCGACTTTAAAAAGCCCCATAGTGTGGGTAGAAAAAGGGGAGTAAAATTAAAAGAAGGCACTACACGGCCATATTGGACAAACGTTTTTAGCGAAGATTTCTACAATTTACAACCGTGACAGCTCAACGGGGAGCACTAGGGGATTTTAGGTCCTGACTCGGGTCTTTTGTCTTTTCTATAATCATTTGTGTTGCTTATTTATCTTGGTTGTTCACGGTAGGGCAAATGTCGTGAATTGCAATTGTAGTACAATTATAACATACATACGTTGTTTAAGCAAGGAATAAATTCAAACTAAGTCTTGCTTTTAAACACTAATTTACTTTAAATATTTAAATTACAAAATGTACAATATAATATGTTAAGTTGGCGGTGGTTGGTTGCGTAGTGAAGCTTGTCCCCACGCCGCCGCCGCCGCCGCACCTGCGGCTTGCCGTATCATGTGGATCAGGCGTTAACATCCTCCGGGACGTTGAAAGCTTTACAGCTTTCAAGAATATAGTGGACCCCGTGGCGGACCACTCTGCTCCTGCCCGGGTAGCATGAGTTGTCATCTGAGAAGTGAGAGCCATGTCAGAAAACATCTCAGTTAGCCAACCTATGTCATTTTTGCGAGCATGAGCACAAACTATATAGAGATTACTACGTAATCAGACTAACCACTGCCCTAGCTATCGACAAGACTTTAGTCTATGACGTGGGAACGTTTGCTTTTGGCATGTTTTGTTTTTATTTTAACGAAAGAATGACTAAATGGCTCTCCAATGCGTTATAGTGGTAAGTTATGCCAGCTGCGAACTAGAGAGACCACACAGGCCCTTGGGGGAAAAAAAGTGCTTATTTTTTGCATAAATTCATATACTCACGGCCATAAATCCCAAAAAGTGGTAGCTAGAGCTTACATTTTAGATTTACATCCAAAATAGTTTTAAACTTTTGAAAAAATAGTTTTCAGTCCAGTAGTTGAGGTGGTAAGATGGAATGTAGTCGCAACATACATTACATTAAATTATACGTACTTGCTTTGCAGTCAGAAGATACATACATATAAAGAAAGAAAATGTGCACTCATCCATACTAATATTATAAATGGGAAAGTGAGTTTGTTTGTTTGTTTGTTTGTTCCGCTTTCACGCCGTAAATACTGAACCGATTACTTTGAAATTTTTCAGACGTGTAGTTAGAAGTCTAAATTAAATAATAGGGACTTTTTATCCCGGAAAAAAATATGTTCCCACGGGATATCAAAAATATTGTTTGCTTGCTGGATGCATTGGAGATGGCGCTGTGTATCGTTTAAAACAAAGTAAAATATTGTAAACTAATATAAAAATCAAAATTTAGAAGCTTAATGGTACGATAATGGATCCCCAAAAATAACGAACTCCCGAGGGATGATGTACTATTTTTTTTGTCGTATAATATTTTTTTTACATCTACTTATATTGCAAACGAATATAAACATGTAATTTAATGTTTTTGACATGAATTCCTCATGTGGGGATTATTACTCATAAATAAAAGATGTTATTAAAGGAAAGAAAAATTTCGACACTGGCGGGGCTCGAACCCGCGACCTTCGGGTATACGCCCCCGTCGCTCTACCAACTGAGCCAAGGTCGCGGGTTCGAGCCCCGCCAGTGTCGAAATTTTTCTTTCCTTTAATAACATCTTTTATTTATGAATAAACATGTAAATTTAGAAGCTAAATGAAACGACGACGATTCCTTGAAACTAAGGAATTCGCAAGAGTTCTCATAGGAACATCAAAAAAACCTTAACTCATATATGGCTCAAAATATTGCAACGATTATTTTTATCATCGATGGAATTCACATCAGACACTTTGTTAATGATGAATAATGATGTTCATTTTGGAAAGATGAAGGGGTTTCATCAGTTTTCATCAAAATAAATGAACATTTAAATGACAAATTTGTTTATCAATAGTAAGACTAATATGAAATAAAGCGTAATAAAAATTAGACACCGCCCCGGTAACGTCTCCGTGGCGTAGCGGTATAACTAACTACTATGAATATTTAATTAGAACTATTATGAATGAATCAATCGTCCCGGGTTCATATCACAGGTAATTCAAGCTTTTTGTAAAAAAAAGTTTTGTTAGCTTAAAACAGCACTATATATAATAATAGCAAGCACTATCCCTTCAATTTAGCGATTATTTTGGATGGAGATCCACCACTAATCATCCCTATATTGCCGAGCAATCGCTGCAAGCTCTCCCACTATCACCAACGGTCAGTGTAGGGGGCAGCACGGGGCCGCCGCCGCAGCGCCAAACTACAATCCGTATCTGTACTTACTAAAGATATTCTCATTTCTGAACATAAAAACTTGGTATATTTGTTTCATGATTCTTATGAACAATTAAAAAGGATTTTTTGGAACTCAACCCCTAACGGGTTGATATAGCAAATGAAAGTTAATATAGAGTTTTTTTTACATTTTATAATAAAACTTGGTGCGATTGAATTTATGAAATCCATCTATCAATCATTCATGAGTATATGCTAACAACCATAAATTCCACAAAAGGGTAGCCATAGCTTCAGAGATACTAATTCCTCATTCAATTTTGGAAATAGATTGATAAAAGATAGTTTAATAAAGGTTGTTAGTGATGGGTAACGAACTGCATCGCCCAACAATCACTTAAAAAGCCTCAATGTCCTTTATGTCATTTACAACGCCCGCGGGATTATAAATATAAAAAACAGAAGTTGAGATAGTGTTTCGGTATTTTGGTATTATGTAAACTGGAAGCAAAAAATGAAATCCACGCGGACGAAGTCGCGGGGCAAAAAGCTAGTTATAAAATAAATAGAACATAATGATAAATATAAGTAGCGTCGAAGAGTGTACCGGACTATTTTTAGTGCCACAGGTTCTTACACATCCAAAATTTTTATGCATACGACAAAGATTACCTTCCTTGAGTTAGTTTTGGTTTATATTTAAACATCTAGGATTTATGACTCACTCAACACTATAGGCTGCATAGTTTATATCTTACCCTAAAATGAAACAAGGATACAAACAAATAATACTGTCAGTATCAATCTACCCCATTTCTACCCTAAGGTCAAGAAAAAACTAGAGGAGTCATAAGGCCGTGGAGCATGAGCATCAATATGACAGACGGTTGAGATCTGAGAGCCCTGTCACCGAATCGACAGAGCATTGTTGCCATCATTGGTCTGTGAATATTTTTTCTCTATTTTATTCGATCTTTTTGAACCAAAATAGTAGCTAAATCTGTCATATTTCACTCATTTTACGTCAAATATTGTCATTTTGTTTGTAACCAAACAACGTAAACATGTAAATCAGTTTCAAATTTTTTTTTTAACTTTTCAAAATGTGTTTTCTTTTCACTGGACGTTGGCAAAGTTACTGTGTTAAAACACGGTCAAAGGCCATTGAAGAAAAATTGAATTGAATTGAACAACGTAAACATAAATATTTAACTTCTCAATACAAGTTTCCAAATTTTCAATTTAAATCAAAAGTTTTTAATGTACAAGTTTAGTTTGTAGGGAATGTCCGACTAAACTTTCTTACAATGATAGGGGAATCATAAAATATTAAGTAAGTAATTAAGTTTTATTATTCTATATAACTATTATTTCACTAGAAAGTGAGCAGCATACTTTTAATGATTTGTATTGTCTTTTGTTTGCAGATGTAGCACAGCTATATAAGTGTTTGATGAGAAAATTGAAGAAATGCTGTGCAGCCTATGGCACATATTGCCTATAACATCTTAGTTCCATCCCGCCAGTCCATTCCCAGATTCCCATTCGCCAGTTCCATCGCGCAGATGGGCATTATTTAACTTAACAACCTTCACTACATTTCAATTTCAACAATATCCTATACTAGCTGACCCCACAGACTTCGTACTGTCAAAAGTGTAGACTTTCACGTCGTCAAACTGAAATATTTAACTGACCTGTTGAGGGTCTCTGTCATGCGATGAGAAAAAAGGTGTTTTTCATAGTGTCCTCACAATTTTTTTATTTTATAAATTTTAAGTTTATGAGTATAGTAGTTTCGGCTGAGCATTGATTCTTTGTCTGTTTAACCATTTTTTAAGAAAATTTATTGATCTCTTAATTTTTCTGGGATAAAAAGTGTCCTATTGTGTTAATTGGGATCATTATCTGGCTTCCTGTAAATTTTATTTTAAATACGTTCTGTGAATTAGTCTTCATTTAGCTACAAACACACAAACATCTAAACTTTCACATTTATAATATTAATAGGATAAGGCTTAAACATTAAACATAAGCTTCTCGCGCAGGTGACCTCGCTCGCCGGCCAGCGCAGCGTCTTGTCTTGCGCTTCATGCACGCGTGTAAATTTTGTTACGGAGTAATTTAAAAATTGTATTATCTTCTAAGATGTTTATTTAAATTAAGTGATGTCAAGGACAATTTTGTTCTCAATTAAATACTCTCAATCAACAACATATTTATTTGGATAAAGATTAATATTATGTTGATAAAACATTATGGCAATTATGCATTAAATTCGACCAAATTTATTTACCATAAAAATGGTTATAGTTAGTGAAACTTAAAAGTTAAGACATATACTGTCGCGGGCATTTTTTTAGATCATTTAAAGAGAAATAATTCTTTAATACATTTTTTTTGGGTAACTTAAACCGTTTACGCAGCGCACACAACGGAAGCCTTAGTATGAATAATTATCCCCGTTTTTGCAACATTATTCGCTGATAGTTTGCTCCTGTTGGTCGCAGCGTGATGATGTATAGCCTAAAACCTTCCTCAATAAATGGACTATCCAACACAAAAAGAATTTTCAATTTGATTGGGCAGTTCCTGAGATCCTAGCGTTCAAACAAACAAACTCTTCAGCTTTATAATATTAGTATAGATTCCCAAAAGCTAGTGAAGCTCTGATGTATGGAAATAGTCTTGTTGAATGCTCCTGTTTATTCAGAATTTGAGTATGCATCCATATTTAAAAAGCATTCTTATGACTGCAATGTGTGTAAACAAACTGTGTTGTTTCTATAAGGAAAAAGTGATGCTAATAGAATAAAAATGTGTAGTACATATGAGTTTGTGAACAGAAACTATGATGTTGAGCGGTTGTTTAAAAGTGTTTATTCAATAAATAAAGTTAACTCCACAAATTGTGTTTTACTAGAAAATAAAGCCCATTCATAGGCAGCTTTTACTTTTACACTTGAGATGAGATTTCAGTTGTAAAATGTGCATGCATATATTTTACTATACATTATTCCCCATTGCAGTAGGCAGAGAATATTAATTGCCTTATCAATAAACTTACTCATACTCACAACCATTATTCCCACCTATATATCTCTTTTGTTACTTAATTTGTATCCATCTGCTCTGTTTGCCCAAAATAAAATAACATTGCTTTTTCTATGTATTCAATGTTTGCAGTTTTAACCATGTGTAGTATTGTCTTTGAATTACAATAATCCAATTTATCCCCAGGCGTTGTATGATTCAACACCAAACATGCCATGATTATCATTTTATTCTAAATGGTCTGAAGAGTTCTGCTATGAGTTGGGTATTGGAAAATGTTGGATTTACTTGCAATGAAGGGCATTAAAACAAGTGGTTTTCATTAATATTTAGGCAATTTAATTGATAATTAATTAAAAACTGTTACATTTTGCTGATTTTTTTTCATTTCATTAGACTTCTTCCAAGTCACTAAATTGTTCCAGAATCTTTGTATTAAACCAATATGTTTTACTGAAAATAAGAAAACAACATGAGCATTATATTCATATTTAGTCATTTCAATATGCTAGTAAGGTGACTACCAAATTTGTTTTATAATGTTGCACAAAGTACCTGCATTTAAACAACTTTTGAAGCATTAAGTGTGTCGGTAGATAAAGAGGTAACAAAATTATAGCCACAAATTCCTAGCCACACTAAGACAGCAAGCAGACTATTGTCTACTCACACTATCTAGACTTTGCCTGTGCCTGTTGATGCAAGCATATGCTATGAGCTTGGGTGTCTTTTATGATGATAATGATAATTTAAGACTACAAACCCTACATAACAAACAATAATGAATAGAAATCTATTTTACAAGCATTATATTTGACCTCTGAAACATACCATAAGTTTAGAATCTGTTCTTAATAGTTATTTTAAATAAGATCAATGAAATTCATTAATTTTCTCAACTGCATCAGAAAATTGGACGTTTACATGGATTTAGGCTGCAGAATTTGTATACTCATGCCTAGTGCATTGCTGATTATAAAAGACAAACGTATTTTAACGAATTTAAAACTTAATACACAAGCACTAGTTGTAGATTAACTTAATTTAGTTAAAATTTACAATTCAATTGATATCATGTGGAATCATTAAATCCTGTATGTATCCTTATGTGAAACTATACCCTGAGGCTTTTCATAGGTCATAAGATATCATAGAGGTCCTCGGAAATCGTCATGACATACAAATATGTTTCATAGGACTTGTTTGCTGCAAACTTTCACCCGGATGAGTATCATATCCATTTTTCGCTTTTTTTCCATTGAAAACAAATCTAAGTGATGTAGTCGCTTTGCTATCTCACTTTTACACTAAGAACTACACAAAACAGTTAAAAAAGCTGCAAAACAGCACTCATATTTTAATAAGTAATCTTTCTCACTGGCTCTCGCGCTCAATTTTGACATCGACATAAATTTTACGTAAAATGACAAACATCTCAGTTTATGTCGCTGTCACGCCGCTCATGCTCGCACATGTAACTCGGCGCTGCGATGTCAAAGGCGAGTCACTAGCGCTCTCACATCTCAGATGCCTCATGCTCGGGCGTGCGAGAAACGGTCAAATATGGCGGCCAATTCGCCCTTGAACGGTGACATAGCCCTATCTCAGAGGCTCTCACACGCCTCATGCTACCCCGGCTGGTCGTCTTTTTCAGTAGGTCCCTGAGTCGGCAGAAGGCACATCTTATTGACGGCCCTCCGAAGAATACCCTTTACTGTGGTTACCTCAGCGACTCTGGTAACGCCGTCTGTGCCAGGAAAGAGACGGATCACGCGTCCCATTCGCCAATGGAGAGGCGGCAGGTTATCGTCGTTGAGTAAAACCAAGTCCCCCAGCGCAAGCTGGCGCTGTGGAGACTGCCACTTCGTGCGCTGCTGCAGCTCGGCTATATATTCTCGACGCCAGCGGTCCCAGAAGTGCTGGCGGATCTTCTCTATAAGCTGATATCTGTTGGGGCTGGTAACAGTGACAGGAGCTGTTGGTATAGACGTGAGCGGTCTCCCGATCAGAAAGTGGCCTGGGGTCAGAGGAGAAGGATCGGTACAGTTGGTCGAGAGAGGAGACAGTGGACGTGAGTTTAGGATAGCTTCAATTTGTGTAAACAATGTCGCTAACTCCTCAAATGTCAAAGAAGCATTTCCAGCTACACGCTTTAAATGAAATTTGGCTGAGCGTATTCCAGCCTCAAAAATTCCTCCAAATGTTGGGGAATATACAGGGGAAAACATAAATCTAATTCCTTCATAACTAGCGAAATCATAGACAGACTGACGGCTGGATCTCAGTAGCCTACCTAATTCATTGTGAGCACCAACAAAATTCCTACCGTTGTCGCAATATATTTCAATTGGTTTACCCATTCTTGATGTAAACCTACGTAAACATAGAATAAAAGCTTGGGTACTCAGATCACTGACGAGTTCCAAATGAACGGCTTTGGTAGTGAGGCAAACGAATAAGCAAAGATAACATTTTGTTATTCTATTACCTCGGCCTTTACGACTACTGATCATAAACGGTCCAGCAAAGTCCATCCCGCACGAGTAGAAAGGGAAAACACCGTTAGTACGCGCCTCTGGCAGGTGCCCCATGATTGGCTGCATAGTGACAGCACGCATTCTCGCGCACGTGACACAGCGCCGCGCCACGAGCCGCGCTAAACTCCTACCCCCAACCGGCCAATATCTATCGCGCACGGATGACAGTAATAACTGTGGACCTGCATGGAATAAACGAATATGCTCATGGTTCATAATAAGATACATGAAATGATGCTTAGCATCTAATAAAATGGGATATTTCTTGTCGAAATCAAAACTCGAATTATTTAATCGACCACCAACTCGAACAATTTTATCAGTGTCAATAAACGGTGTCAACTGTATTAATTTATTATTTTTTGGTAAACATTTCCCTTGTTCAAGTAGCTTAATTTCTTCGGGAAACGATTCTGTTTGGCTAAACCTAACTAAAATTTTTAACGAATTAACCAACTCCGTAATATTAAGCGGACCTGACAATCTTTGCCTTAATTTTGTAATATTATTTATAAACCGCAAGACGAACGCAAAACTCCTTAACAATTTATTAAATGTGGAGTACCTATCGAAATCGATGAGTGACTGTAAATGCGCTCGCTCGGACGCCACAAACAGAGCGTTCACCTTAATATCGGGTAAACTCTCGGTGGGGTATGAATGCCGCGGCCACTCAGACTCCTCCGTCTTTAGGAAGGAAGGACCCTCCCACCACAAAGAAGATGACGCTAGAACCTGAGGGTCGACCCCCCGCGAGGCAAGGTCAGCTGGGTTCATACTCGTAGGAACATGCCTGAATTGAAAATCACGTGTTAGTTCGTTAATTTCGTTAACCCTATTACATACAAACATTTTTAATTGTTTTACATCAGTCTTTAACCAACCGAGAACAACAGTAGAATCGGTCCAAATAATTTTTTGTTGAACGTTAAAACGTACCGCTTTGAGAACCTTATCACATAAACGCGCGCCTAGTAGATTACCTAACAATTCTGCTCGTGGGATAGTAGTCGGCTTTAAAGGCATAACGCGAGCCTTTCCACAAAATAGGTTCACCGTAACGTCATTGTTTTTATTGACTGAACGTAAATACACGCAAGCAGCATAGCGTCGGTGCGCCGACCGAAAGCGATATGTGCACTTTTTCGTTTTTTTTATTTTTTGCTAGATGGCGTTAGTTTTACGATCTCTATCCGTTACAAAAACCCGTATGTGAATTTAAGGCTTAGTTTTCGTAAAACCAATCCAATTATGTGCATTTCTAAAGTCGACAAAAAAGGTATGTGTATAAATGCACATACGGAATTTGGCTTCTACTCGTAATAGTACTGCACATATCAGGTTTTGACGTGAAGACGTGCTGTATGATTTTGAGGTTATGTGTACATTTATCGTTTAAACAAATGAAGAACTGGTAAGTGCTTTTAATTACATTGTTTAATTTATCTAATGCTTCTACAAAATAACTCAGAACGGAAGAAAAAGAACCGTACATAAGTGTGGTCCTTGAGCTTGTTTGGTGACAGTTTTTTTTGCTATTACATTCTTTTAAAGCATCATTATATTTTTATTCCTATACTTTAAACGAGCAATTCTTCTAGATATGTATTTAAGTATGTATATAATTAGTTTCTCGGAAACCGCTCTATAGATTTTGATGAAATTTTGGATTCAGATAGGGGAAACCATACAGTTATTGCCACCTTAAGGATTAGCCCCGATAGTTATTGCCACCTTGATTTCTAGGAATCTAACTTCGTTTTGGACTACTAATGTGTGTAAATTGATACATTGATGATTAGAAATGGTAAATAATTGCAAACAAATATACCTGCATGTCAGGAACTGTAAAAAAAATTCGCAATCGGAAATAACTGTCGTACCAGCAGTAACTATCGGGTTTACCCTAGTCTTTTACATTTCAAATCGATCTAGATAGGTAGATAGGTATCATCACCGAGAAAAACTCAGTAACCTAGCTAGTTTATGTAAAGGACATATTACTTGCACTTCTTTTCTTTTCGTATCTAAAGCTTTTTCTTTTTTTTTGCTTCAGATTTTTGCCAACTTGCGACAATGCTTTAAAAATGGCTGGTAGAAATAATTGGAGGGGTAAATTGCTTGTCAATCTTAGTACAGGAAATGTTTCAATTCAAAATAATGCAGACGAGTTTGTATCAAATGCGTATAATCCTCCTGTAGACTACAGAAAACCGCAGCAAATTATTAACAATATAGATGATCATCTGACTTCAAACATTGAGGAATATCAAGAACAATCTTCAAGGTTCATTGTACATTATGAAAGCGTCATCGTGCATAATAATATTGAGTGTCCGGAACCAATGTTGGTTGAGAATGATTGTGATGGCAATCATGCTTCTGAAAGTTGCAAACATGATGATGGAACCGTACCAACACATTGGGCTTCGGGAGCCTAAAAATATTACAGATAGACAAACGTGGATATTGAATGATCAAACAGGCGAGCATCATAATATTGAGCGTCCGGAACCTATGTTGGTTGAAAATGATTGTGATACCAATAATGCTTCTGAAATATGCGGAAATGATGATGATGTTGTTGTACCAACATATTCAAATGAAAATGATTTCATTCTTAACGACGTAACGGGACTACTAGTTTACGGGATATAGTTTTAGGCTCCAGTAGTCCCGTTACGTCGTTAAGAATGAAATCAGTTAAGAACGGCCGTGGCCCACGTGAAATGACCCTACAGTGACCAATTGCGGAAACCATTTTTTTTTTTTCTAAATGTACACATAACCTCAAAATCATATAACAGATAGAGAAACATGGATATTGAATGATCAAACAGGCGAGTTTGATAAACGTTACCATGAAGAAGACATGCAGGAGACAGAATCGGAAAGCATTGCAGAAATGTATGATAAAAGAAGAGACAGAAAGTATAACATGATGAGAAGACTTAAAGGTGAGCAATATGTAGGTAGAAAAAAATACACAAGAAGGAAATGACAGAAAAGGACCAGAAAGAAGGAGACAAGGCAGAAGAAGACAAAAAGGAAGAGGAAAAAAATGAAAAAGAGAGCTTTGTTTTGAAAAAGAAAAGGTGCATTAAGAGCAAAACTTGCAACCATGACTCATGTACCATAAAAACAAGCCGGAGTTTCCAGTGTGGCACGATAAGTGAAGATCAGAGAAAAGTAATTTTCAAATACTTTTGGGATCTTGAGACGTGGGAAGCTAAAAAAGCTTATATTAAAAATCTAGTGCGTGTGCGTCCTATGATTAGAAGGCGCAAAGCATCTCGCGCAGTATCATCTAAGAAACAACAAGGATTTGACTGGTTTTTGCCTAATGAAAACAACGAGATTGTAAAAGTTTGTAAAAACTTTATGTTAAGTGCAATTGACATAAACAATGACACCCTATGGGATTGGATAAATACTATGTATGAAGACGAACAGAGTAACAGGCCTGCTCCCTCTCCATCCCACAAAAGGAGTAAAAAAACAAAAAATGATGCAACATCGAATAACAGAAATGAACTTCGAAAAGCATCCGCAATTGAGGAATGGCTGAATTTGTTACCAAAGGTACCGAGTCATTATTGCAGATCGAGTTCTAAGAGAACCTACGTAGAGGATTCTTTCAGGAATAAAACACACATGCATAGAGTCTTTAAAAAATGGTGTTCATCCAAAAACAAAACATTTGCACGAAACGAACGAAAACTTTTCTGTAAGATTTTGAAAGAAAAGAAGATTTCAATTTTTAAACCTAGAAAAGACCAGTGCGACACATGTACTGCATACAAAGAAGGTAATTTTGCAGAAGATTAATACAACAAGCATATAAACATGAAACAAGAAGCCTACCTCGCAAAAGAGCAAGCCACTGCGTTATGTTCTCCTGAAGTCCTGGTAGTGACAGTTGATGTTCAAAGCGTACTGCTTTGTCCTAAACTGCAAGTATCTGTCCAGTATTACAAGCAGAAGCTTCAAATGCACAATTACACCATTTACTGCCGCAATGACGGTGAAGTACATTTGTATGTATGGCATGAGGGAGACGGTGGCGTGACAGCAAATGAATTTACTACTTGTCTTATAGACTTTTTGATACAAAAAGCAACAGAAGGCTTTAAAAAAATGATAATAATATCTGACGGTTGCTGCTATCAAAATCGAAATAAAACGTTGTCTTCAGCTCTTCTAAACCTTTCCAGAGAAAAAGAGTTGGACATTGAGCAACTGATTTTGGAAAAAGGACATACTATGATGCAAGTTGATAGTGTGCATTCGACGCTAGAAGAGTTGTTTAAGCCGCCAATTTACAGTCCTAGCCATTATGTGTCCTTAATGGCGCAAGCTCGTCCTAGTAAGCCATACATTATTCATAATGTAGATTACACCTTCTTTAAGAATTACGAAGACATATGCCGGTTTGATTCCATTAGGCCTGGAAAAAAAGCCGGAGATCCAGTTGTAACTGACATAAGAGCAGTATTATACAAAGGTGAAGAAATTTTCTACAAACTTCGCCAAACAGAAGAATGGCAGCTACTGCCACAACGACTTCACAATAATGACAAAGATCTAGTAGATCTATACGATGAACCAAGAAGCATTGAAAAGTCCAAGTACGACAGCTTGCAGTCTTTGAAAAAATACATGCACCGCGACAATCATTTTTTTTACGACAATCTCAAATGTAACTAAATAGAAATAGATTTTTTAAATAAGGCTGTAAAGTACCAAAAAAACGTTTTTTGAAGTTTTTTTTTTATATAATGAGTACCTGTACCTCATAATAAGTACAATATAATTGTATTGAATGTTTGATCTCTTCGAATTACTTTGTAATGATCATTAAAAATATAACTTTTTAAAGATTTTAATGGGTCCAAGATAATTAATATTTTGTTAGAATTTCTTTTTGTTAATGATTAGTATTTTGTAGAACTTTCTTTATTTCAAATAAAGGCATAAAATGTACTTATTTGTATTATTAATTTATAAAAATAACCAAAAATTACTATAGTTAATCTTAGTGTTGCACATAGCAAAGCCCATTTTATGTTCATTCATTAAAAAATAAAAACTGATATGTGTATAACTTGCACATACTTAATTTGGAAGTCTCAAACCAAAACCGACATGTGCATGAAGAAAGTAAAAAAAAATTTTGAGCCTAAAACTAGCTAGAACAATCGCTTTTTCTTTAAATGTCTTAAACTTTTGATTTTTTGTACAACTTTTCTCATTTATAGATTTTTCCTAAGTAAGACTCTGTTTAAGCAATCATGTTTTTTGTGCCTCCTGAAAAGTTAAAGAAATGCACATATCGCTTTTGGTCGGCGCACCGACGATAGGCATCCTTTGACGCATCGACAAAACAATGTAAATCTATTGAAATGGGGTCATGGCAAAGAACATTTCTATTAATAGTTATATTTGAGATTAAGTGCAAATTATTAATAAAATTGTACCATGTACTTACAAGATTTTGAGGTATGGGTTCTTCCCAACTCAATTTTGCAACCCATAATTGTTGTAAAAATATTTTGGCTTTGATAATACATGCACATATTAAACCGAGAGGGTCAAAAATTTTACAAGTTGTCGTAATGACAGACCTTTTTGTGGGCACTGGAGATGATTCGATGTTGGCTGTAAATTTAATTTTATCAGACTTCGGACAGTAATTTAATCCTAGTACACTCGATTCTTTGGTTAAATCGACTAACTCGGAGTTGGAGTCGTCACTGCCGAAAGCCTGTGAACAATTAGTGCGAATTTTCCTTAAAGGTAAACAAGCCGTATCCAACACCTTTTTAACATTTTTATAGATGTACTGTAGATCGCTCTCAGTCTCCGCACCCGTGTTCAAGTCATCAATGTAAAAATCATTTTGAATGACGTTAGCTATAACAGGATCCGTACATTCATATGCTAACTGCAATAAACATCTCGTACTTAGAAATGGAGCAGAAGCCATGCCAGACGTGACGGTGTTCAGCTTCAATACTTGCAAAGTATTGCGTTTTCTGTCACTAGAAGTGGGGTCTCGCCAAAGAATGTGCTGGAGATGACGCTGTGAGGGGTGCAATATAATTTGCCGATACATCTTCTCCAGGTCTCCTAATAACACGTAACGATGGCCACGAAAACGTAACAAAATGGAAAATAAGTCGCTTTGAACGACGGCGCCTACGGCTTGAATATCGTTCACCGACTTCCCGGTCGATGTTTTAGCCGACCCGTCAAAAACAACTCTTAACCGTGTTGTTTAACTTTTATTTCGAATGACACAGTGGTGCGGGAGATATACACCAAAGTCCGGTTGTTCTACTTCATTTAAATGACCCATTGTACGATATTCCTCAATAAAAGTTGAATAAGGTGCCTTTAATTGAGGATTTTTATTTAACTTACTCTCTAAATTTGACAAACGCTTAAGTGATAAATTAAAAGAATTTCCGAGATTCGTTTCGGTTTCTTTCAGCGGCATTAAAACACAAAATCTCCCATTCTCTAGTCGAGTGGTAGTCTCTAAAAAATGATTCTCACAGAACTGTTCCTCTAGGGATAATGTTTTTGTGTCAGAAGGCAAATCGTCTATCTGCCAAAATAGTTTAATTGAATTATCTAAATCTAATAGGCTTAAGTTGCAGTGAACTTTAGAGCAAAGATTATTAATTCCAATAGGGCCGGCTATAAGCCACCCCATCTTAGATTCTTGCAAAGTAGGCAAATTATAACCTAACTTTAACTGATTAGTTCCAATTATATCCCAAAATACGTCAGCCCCTAATAAAATGTCAATAGAAGAGGGCTGGAAAAAATGTGGATCAGCTAGTTCAATACTGTTGGGAATATTTAAACGATCAGTATTTATTTCAACACCGGGTAAAATACCGGTTATTTTAGGCACTATAAGGCAACTAATTTTAGTACTATAAGACGATAAATATGAATTCACTCTCACGTTACAACTTCCTCCAATATCGCATTTAACATTATTAAGTCCACAAACACTGATACGACGCAAAGATTCCTTACGCAACCCCAATTTATCACAAATATTTTCTGTAATAAAAGACGATTGACTACCGGTATCTAACAATGCTCCCACCTTCACGCTTTTATTGTTATATTCATTAACAAGTTCGACCTGCGCCGTGCACAATAGAGTGTGAGTCATCGTTACCGCTGATAAGGCGACTGGCCCAGCGGCGGCGGTGGCAGCAGGCGCGGCCAGAGATGCGCTTGATCGTATTAATCCTTGTTGTGATGACTGTTGATTATGTAACAAGGTGTTATGTTTACCTTTGCATATCTTACACGAACCTTTCAAACGACACTGATAAGATTGATGACCGCTTCGTAAACAAATAGTACACAATTTAAATTGAGTAACGTCGCGTACCCTACTATCAATATCTAAATCTTTAAACTTTGCACATTCATGAACAAAATGGCTCTTGTTACATATGACACAAGGTTGACATCGTTTATTAACATTATCCGATGATGTAAAAAATGCTCTTACGTTTTTGTTATGGGAAATAGGCCTTTGTTCGTACTTGTCGTTTCGATTATAATGGGTTGTTTCTAAAATGTCTGCGCGACTTCGTAAAAATGTGTAAAATTGATCGAGTGTCGGTAATTCGAACAAACTGTTCTTATGTTCTTCCCACTTTCTACTCGTATTGGAATCTAACTTTGCTGAGGTAATAAATATTAAAAGAACATCCCATTGTTCGGTAGGAAGTCCCAAAGACTGTAGAGATCTTAAATTTTTAGATATGTGATCAATTAAGAAACGTAATGCCTTAAAAGATTCTTTGCTCATAGATTCAATACTTAATAATGACTTGAGATGATTATTTATAAGGATATTTTTGTTATTGTATCTCTCGCATAGTAGCTGCCACGCATTGTTGTAATTGTTTGCAGTAAACTCGAGTGATCTAATTAACACAGATGCACTACCCTCCAAACTAGACCTTAGATAATGAAATTTATTTATTAATGGTATGGATTCATTTTGATTTATAAGAGAATCAAATGTGTCACGGAATTCGAGCCACTTTAAATAATTCCCATCAAATTTTGCTAAATCAATAGTGGGTAGTTTAATCGAGTTAAAAGAATGTGAACATGAACCAGCCACACTTTCATTAAGATTTGACTCTTTGTGAGAGGAAAACTTTTCAATTAAGTCTTGCGCAATGGAAAGAAGAGAATAGAATTGAGTTTCTATAGTATCTCTCTCAGTTAACTGTTCGTCCACGTTCGGCGACAGTATCTCTATTTCTGTCTGTAAGTTGTTAAAATCAGAGAGTAATTCTTGAAATCTTACCATTCTCATTGATAGATCCTTAATTTGAATTGAAGTTATTTTATCCGCCAATTGAATTAAAACATTTAAATGATCTTTAAACTTAGTTAATCTACCTTTTATAATACTACGTTTCTTTAATAAATCTTTAAGCATGTCTTTTCCTTCCATTATAAATATTATAATAGAACAATTAACGTAGCACAAGAAACGTTAAAATAACCAAACCTCCCAAAGCACTGTCTAGTACTTTATAATCCAACCGCCAATCTGTCTATGCGACGCGCGCGCCGATCACAACTTCAGCTAAAGGTATCGGCAGCAGCTGTAGTAGTCTGCTCGGAACACCCGAACTTTATTTGATGTTTTTCACTGAAATAGTCGGCAGTTGCGTGTAAATAATTTTGAATTTTATGTATTATTTTGATGAAGGTAGTTAATGTTAATGATAGATAAAACTACTTTGAATTAAGTATTTCACTAAAAACTTCAATATGAGATATTTGTATTTATTGAAGAAGAGAAAATTTGACTATTCAGTCCAAAATTATTTTGCTTGAAGTGCAAATTAAATGGCTTTTTTATGCATAAATATAGTAGGTAGCTAAGAAGATTATAACGTAAAAAAATTAACGTAATTAAAATTGAATGATTTTGTAAACGCTTAGGCCAAACATTGAATTAGACAATACGCTTTAAATTACACAGCAAGATATTGTTTCAATACTTTGGAGCGTTAAATATCTACACAAATGAATCGGAAAGACAGGAAAAGATAAGAATAGAAGGATGTAGGTAGGCCAATACTTTCCTCGGGATGACCAAACAGATGCGATGGTGAAGCTCCTCAGCAATCCTTTAATTGATCATCAGAGTTGAAGTCAGCAATATCATCCGACAAATCAGTTCCCGAAGTCCAAACGGCGTTAGTCGAGTAGCGGTTATCCGATGGTACTCGATATTTCTTCACCGAAGATTGGTTGTAGCCACCACTAGGCAATGGCCACTAATTTATCACGGTCGCCAAATGTTTAAGCAAGGAATAAATTCAAACTAAGTCTTGCTTTTAAACACTAATTTACTTTAAATATTTAAATTACAAAATGTACAATATAATATGTTAAGTTGGCGGTGGTTGGTTGCGTAGTGAAGCTTGTCCCCGCGCCGCTGCCGCCGCCGCACCTGCGGCTTGCCGTATCATGTGGATCAGGCGTTAACAGTTATTTATAATTATACTGTTAAAACTATTACAATCATATCCAAATCGTCTTTAGTAGAAAATATATCCTAAAAATAGTATCATATCTCAGTCTTATAAGGGTGAATATTTAAAATTTGGTTAACTTTTGACCTAATTTTGAAAGTGGTGTTTTTAGTTAAAAATATGCATGATTTATATTCTATGCTGTGTATATAACATCTACTTTGGTGCATCTAATAGGGCCAGTCACTTTACTTGTTATTTTTCGAGAAAAGTACGTTTTTTCAAAATCAGTGATCTAGGGACTGATGGGACTGTATAGGGACTGATGACAAACACTGTTATTATAATCAAACTAAATTATTATTGAAAAATCAACTGCAATAACAAATTATCCTCCTTCTCCTCTTAAGTTCACACATTGTATGAACTTTGAAACACAACATTTTTCTTATTAATTAGGCAATAAAAAACAAAAATAAAGTATCAATATTTCTAAGCACTCATTTTGTACTTTGAGTTCAATAGGTACTTAAAGTAATTAACAATTATTAATAATCAGCTTTTTAAAGTTCTGAGTAACTAAATATTGATTTGAACACAATAATCAGACTTTCATTAATTAGTATGAGATCACAAATATTTAAACTTTAACTATGTAAATACTTCGTATTTATTTTTTTATCACTATTTGTTTCACTTCTCATAAACATTAACGGGTTCTGTAAATTTGTATAATACTGTTCCTCTCTTGACGATTAGATTATGAAGTGGCAGTTTTTTTATGACATCTTCGTAAGGCACGTCGGCGATATCATTATCATTTATTTTAAATTCCGTACCATCTTCATTGCAAACTTCAAGGAATGTAACTGTCAGCTCTCCATCATCATTATCATATTTTGAGCAAATTGCGGCGCATCGGTATTCTTTTCTCCCCATGATTAACTTAACTAGAACATAGTCTCCACTGCCATAGCTTGTTTTAGACTTTTCTTGCGCAATGTGGCTAACACTTGCTAACGGCATATCATCTTCAGAATCCGTGTAAATATCTGAAACTTGAAGCCGCTGTGTATTGGTTTGGTAAGTTATAGTCCCCAAGTAATAATCAATACAATCAACATTGTCACAAAAGCAACTTGTGTCACGTGTCACGGTCTGTAAGTTTACGCACAACAACCCAAATGGACGCAATTTGCAGAACGAATCATACCCTATTTTTACCAAACTCGTATTTAGAAACTTTTGATGCAAGTTCTTCAAGGAATCCAGCAAATACCTCTTTTGTTTCTTCACTTTTTTGCGAGTAATGCATTCTTTTTTTCCTGCCGCACATCGACTATTATTGTCATCTTCATAAAACTTGTGAATGATCTCTTCAACTCTCTTTTTATTTTGTTTTACTTCATATTTTGTACGATTAAATCCCATCTTTTTATATGTAATGGCTCCGCTTCCAAGTCTCCATATCTTATAGTTGCGTGTAAGCGGACTGGACCAAATCGTGTTCAAACTGGTTTTGCTTTGTTGTGGTTCAGTCTTTGTATCTAAAATTTGCTTCTGAATAACATCGCCGAATAACGCTTTTTTCACCAATTCTACTCTTTGATTAGGGTCGTTGGCCATTTCTAAAATTTTACTTTTTGGTGTAAGTGCTTTCTTCTTCTTTATCATTTTTTGTTTCAGTCTTCTATTTCTCTGTTGTTCGCTGGCAAGTTTTTTCCTTAAATTTTCAATGAGTAAATCCTTCCTCTTCAGTATACTATTTCTTTTTTTTCTTTGAACTATACTCCTCCTTTTTGCTTCAGCTTCTCTTTCCTTATTCAATACAGGAACCTCAGGAATAATTTCATCTTCCGATGATGGCGGCGTATTTTGGTGCACGTACTTATGAGTATTTTGAAGAAATTTTTGTTTTTTTCTGTAATCTGTTGAATATGCTACCCAGTTCTTTCTTGCCTTTCTCTGTTCACGCGGAGTCATATCTTTCACGCATTTCCGTTGTCCTTTTTCCTTTTTCTTTAAATATTTAATCCGCCCCTTTTCTTGATACTCGGCCAGCAAAACAGGGTCGTTTTTTATCATTTCCAAACGCCTCTTTGCCTGTTCTGACTTTTTTTTTGCAAGTTCCTCTTTAGACAACGTAGTTTTCCTTCTAGGCGCCATATTCTGCAACAAATACATTGAGTTAATATGTTAAAACCATGGACCACACCCTTAATTATCAGTCCCTAGATGTGGCGTCAGGCCCTAGTTCTTATTATGACTAGGGCCTGATGGACTAGGGCCTGACTAATCGAAACAAAATCAATGAAATCCTTTTATTTAAAATTAATTTCAAAACCAATACCCAGTCACAATAACAAGGCAGCCCAAACTCATATTGACAATAAGTAATGAAATCAATTAAGTTTTAAACTATATTTAAAACTACTTACCTAGGGCCTGAGAGTTTGACTGGCACAGCACGTGTTTGCACAACAAAGTCGGCGATCGCACTAACAACAAGATGGCTTCCGCGGCGTGGGTTGTGTTTGTAACTAACTTCACGCCGATGCTATCGATGTGAATGAGTTATGAAAATGCCATACGATTGGATGGCGCGTATTTATGAATTTCTTAAATGACTAGGGCCTGATATTTTTTATCGCTTACACTTTTTAACTTGAAATAATGTGATGAAATAATATGTTATTTTAAATTTAATTGTAATGACAATGTTAGTAATGTATAATAAACAAGTAAAAAGTGAAGTTCAATCAATTTACTCTTATAGATTTATAATTATATTGATATGAATACTAAATTCGGGAGATCTTACATGGCTAGGGCCTGATGTTTGGAGTAAGAAGTGGCAATTTTCGGAAATAAATATTATTTTGATGTATATCGAAATGAGTGACCAAATTTAAGGAAGTTTATAAAATCACATAGTAGTTTCAAACATTGGATAAAATTTATATTAATATGTGAAAATTGAAGCTAACACCAAGTTAACCAAATTTCAAATAATTACCCATAAATACATATGTTTGAACAATAAATACTGTCTTTCATATTACATTTTTATACTCACGGCTATAAATCCCTAGAAAGGCTAGCCAGAGCTGTTAAATGAAAAATTCCTCAGCCGTTTTTGAAAGTTGAGTGGGGAAAAGATGATAAAAATAAATAATTGTTAGTGACAGAGTCCCAACCACATCGCCCAAAAATCACTTAAAAACCACACCCTTAAACTCGTCTTACGATCACCCACGGGTAATAAGAAATAGGGATTGCTATTCTAAGCTACACACACTAAAAAACACCTAAAGCCATAAAATAAACGGTAAATCATAATTACCTCAAGTGTCACATCGTTGGCATACCAGCATGTTATATATAATTGCAACATCATTCCGACAACAAACACAATCGGGCAGAACTTGTCGGCGGCGCTAGTAAATTCGAGCTGAAAATTGCGTCAAAAAACACTGTAATTAAAATCTACGTGCACATACCTGATGGTTGTGTATATGGGGAGATATATGAAACATTGCCGGTGATAATACTTCTTCATTACACTAAAACATACATATACTCACGGCTATAAATCCGAGAAAGAGGTAGCCATAGCTTCAGAATTAAAATATGGGAGCCGCTTTCGGATATTAAGTGGGGAAAAGATTATAAATAAAGGTTATTGGTGATGAGTCTCCAACCGCATCGTCCAATAATCACTTAATAATCTCTGACTTAATAATCTCCGATACCCTAAATTGCCTCTTACGACACCCGCAGGAAGAAATGGGATAGTGCTATTCTAAGCCGACACTACACGGCAAACTAAACTGAAAATATATACGTTAAATTGACTATTAAATAAAATTATTAAATTAACACATTTTTGAAAATAAAAAGGTCTAAGTCTAAGCTATTATGGGTATGTATATGTATTTATCAGCGCTCTATTTCAGACTTGGAATTTAAAAATAGTAATTGTAATTAAACTAAATTAGTGTAGTGTCGGCTTAGAATAGCACTACCCCGTTTCTACCGATGGGTGTACGTAAGAGGCGACTAACGGTATTGGGGCTTTCAAGGGATTTTTGGGCGATGCGGTTGGAGACCCATCACCAACAACCTTTACTTTACCATCTTTTCCCACTCAATTTTCCAAAAGTGGCTGACGAATTTCTAATTCCTTAGCTCTGGCTACCCCTTTTAAGGATTTAAAGCCGTGAGTATATGTATGTATGTATGAAAACTAAATTGAACTAAAGTAACCTACTATAATCAAATATGGAAAATTTACAACCAAGATAGCTTAGTGGTTAGAACATACGCTTAGCATGCAGAGAGGCGGCGGTTTAATCCCTGAGTCGGGCTTTCACCAAAGTGTCTATGCGTGTTCAACCTTTAGCTACCGACCTGGTCTAAACGTAGCACTTACGCCGACGTGACGACTGAGAGACGTCAAAATTCAAGTAATAAAATAAAAAGTGTCATTGCGTGCTAAGCGTCTGTTCTAACCACTAAGTTGTACTTATGTTGTAGTTGTAGGTTGTATTTAGTCATGTTACAGTGTATTTGTACAAAATGCACTGCTCCCTCCCTATCACGTGAGATTACCTTCCAAGCAAAAGGTGGGTACTCTTAACATCAGGTAACAATGTCACGTAATGTTTAGAAGTATTAGTACTTCTGCCAACCTCTTCAGATACGACGTCATGGTTTGAGTTTGAGAAAAATATAAATATAGATAGGTAAACAAAGGTATCTTTAGCGATCGACAGTCTCAGCCTCCCCTTATGGTAATCGTGGGTGTGAGTATAAGTAAGTAAAAATTTGAA
Source organism: Bedellia somnulentella (assembly GCA_963576735.1). Lineage (NCBI taxonomy): Eukaryota > Metazoa > Arthropoda > Insecta > Lepidoptera > Bedelliidae > Bedellia > Bedellia somnulentella. Next base: position 9,273,805 of record OY755171.1, read on the forward strand.
ACACTCACTGTAATTTGATAAGCACCAAAACATAAAATTATCGAAGATAACAAAGTATACCCAAATAATACTGATGACATCAAATTGTTCAGTTTGGTTGAGAATCTGAAAATAATCAATTTTAAGTAATCTCTCTGTTCGCTCCGGAGCGATCATCGTAAGTAGGAGTTTATGTGTTAGAAAAAGAAGTCTTGGAAGTGTTTTGCTGAGAACACTTTATACACAGATAACTGGGTTTTTTTTTACACTTCCTCTTTCATTCAATCTCTTGACGCGTGAGTGTTTTCTGATTTGATTTGAATAAATGTATAATATAATTAATATTTAAGCATTTGATATATATTATTGGGAAAAGACATTAATTTGTAATTGAGTAGTCTGAAGAATTTGATTTGGAAGTGTTTATGAGCCAAGTGCGGGAAGTCGTTGGGTGAGTACAGCGCAGGACCGGTCGTTGTGGCAATCTTTAGGGGAGGCCTATGTCCAGCAGTGGACGTCTATTAGCTAAATGATGATGTGCCAAGTGAGACGCGGCAACGAATAAAGGTCTGCATAACCCGATCTCTGAGCCTTCCCTCCACAACCCTCATCTTCTCTAAGCAGCAGTACCGCACCTGCGATGTTTCTAACTAACCCCGCCGTAAATTGTCAAGGAGGGTCGTGTTCCATATACCCTTTGTGTCTCCGATTACACTCTAAGGGCCCTGCCAGATGTAGATTGATTTGGCACGAAGAAGGACGCGATCCATTCTTGAACGCAACACTCTCATTTTATTCTTGAATAATATAGGTTTCGACTGTTACAGTACGTAGTGTATCGAAACGTATTTATAAATTTAAGTGTGGTATAGCAAAACGTATTGGATAGTCTCATATCGCAAACATACATACATATACTCACGGCAATTAACCCCAAATAGGGGTAGCCAGCGCTTTGGAGCTAGAAACTGTTCAGCAACATTTAGAAGTTGATATAGGACAAGATGGTGGAAATAAAGTATCGTTGGCGATGGGTCTCCAACCGCATCGCCCAAAAACAACTTTAAAAAAGCTTACCTTTAGTCGCCTCTTATGAAACCTGTGGGTAGAAAGGGGAAGGGTTCTATTTAGGGCCCATTTTTATTTTTGGTTTATATTAATGATCTGCCGTTCATAATCGAGAAAATGTCCGAGATAGTGTTATTTGCTGATGATACTTCCTTAGTATTTGACGTTAAAAGAAATACTCGTAATGAGAATATTGACGAGGTGAATAACACTTCCAATAATCTTGTACTGAATGGCAAAAAACTTAAATGCATTAAATTTGTATTACCCAATGTTAAGAGCGTTGATAAAGAAATAATTTTAAATAATGAAAATATAGTATATTCGGATGACACAGTTTCCTTAGGGATAACTCTGGACTCCAAGCTCCAATGGGGACCCCACATTAGCTCACTAGCTGGCAGGCTAAGTAGTGCTGCATATGCCGTTAGGAAAATAAGACATTTGATAGATGTACAGACAGCTCGATTAGTTTATTACAGCTATTTTCATAGTGTAATGTCTTACGGTATTTTACTCTGGGGCAGAGCAGCTGATGTTGGTTCCATATTTATTCTCAAAAAGAGAGCAATAAGAGCTATTTATAATTTGAGATCACGAGATTCCCTGAGAGAATTGTTTAAAACCATAAATATAATGACGGTGCCATGTCAATATATTTATGAAAATATTATGTATGTAGGAAAAAATCCGGCGTCTTATGTAAAAAATAGTGACAGACATATTCGAAATCTGAGAGACCACAATAAAATTTCAATACCTAAATACAGATTGGCAAAAGTAAATAAATCTTTCATGGGGTTATGCGTAAAAATGTGTAATAAAATACCTTAGGACATTTTAAATTTATCAGAAACAAAATTCAAAGCATTAGTTAAAAGTAACCTTAGTTCGAAAGCCTATTAGAATGTTAATGATTACATTAATGATGAAGTGGCTTGGTGTTATCAGAGCTCTCTGCAGGATGTTTCCGGGCTAACACCAAAATTATAATGGACGTAAAAAAAGATGTGTGTTGACGAGTTTCTTACGGGTTTTTCTCTCAACAAAACACCTTCCGAATCCTTGACGTTCAAAAAACAAAGATTTATCTTTTTACTTTGAAATAAATGATTATTTTATTTTTATTTAGCCGGAACAAAATGGTAATTGTTAAGTGTACGGTATAAGATCGTGACTGAACTTGTAGAAAGAGAAAAACTTTTTGAATGACAGATTCTATTTCTTACAAGTGTTCCCCGTAGGGTGAGAAATATGTATATATTATAATATGTAATATTGACAGCCGTGAATGTCCAATGGGTAGAACCACCGTCCGTCAACATAGACAGGCGTGAATTCCAATCCCAGGTTGGACCTGCACCAATTTGTCCTTTCTAAAGTCATGTGTGTGGTTAATTTATCATGGTTGTTAACAGCAGGTGAGGATGTCACGTGATGTTTAGGAGTATTAGTACTTCTGCCAACCCCTTTGGGGATATACGGCTGGAACGCTTGAGTCTTGAGTATATAATGTTTGTAGCACAAAACTTACAGTACCAAATCCAAACGTTTTTTAAAACAATATTTTATTTGCTGTTCCACATCTTCGTTATCAAATATTCTGCGACAGGAGTTATTCAATACTGTCAAATGCGTTTTCAGAAATATCATGACCATTATCCAATTGGTGTCGAAAATGATCATCATGAGGTTAGCAACAATTGTTACACAAATAAAAAAGATATCCAAAACGATGTAACCTGTAAATATTCCAAAATATTAGTTATATAGTGCTGCCACTTTGTGGACTGAAGAAATAAAAATACGAAATAATTTGCCGTGTAGTGCCAGTTTAGAATGTTACTACTCTTTTCTAAGGTAAGGGGCGACTAAGGTTCACTTATAGTTAGAAGATGGATAATATATATAATATTGAGTTGTTTGGGTGGTACAATAAAATTTTACACTTCATTTGACATTAAAAAAATAAAATACATACATACATACTATCCCAAAAAGGGTACCAGAGCTTCAGAAATTAAAATTTTAAGCCACAATTGAAAAATAAAGGTTGTTGGTGATGCGTGTCCGACCGCATCGCTCAGAACTCACATAACACACCCCAATACCGTCGCCTCCTACAGAACCCACGGCAAAATGTGAGTGCTATTGTAAGTTAGTGAAACATACTGCAACATTTATCTAGTGAAATTTACCTGCTATTTGATGAGGCTCCACAGGAACCCAACATCTTATCATCGGTTGGCGAGGAATTATATGTGTCACATTGTTCACAACGGTTATTATCGGAGATGAATTCTTTGTTAAATAGAATTGTAGATGTATTGTTACCATTGCACTAAAATAAGTGACCCAAACACCGACAGTCATTAAGTTTCCTTCTTTTAAATTTTTCTTTATAACTTTTTTATCGTCTTCAAAAGGTGTTACTTTAATGTCTTTATCAAGTTTCCGAGCAAATGCAAATATTTCTTGCCAAGTTTTATTTGCTAGTAAAAGTGATAAACATTTGTTAATATTGTTTGTGTTTATTAAATTGATTCTGACATTGTCAGCTATTTTGACTATATCAGTTCTATTCTGCCATATGTCAATCGCTTGGCCGATAAATATGGCAACGAATAAGGCAAAAATGTATATGATTGGACGATTAAATTTGTTCTTATGTTTCAAGGCTCCTGCTATAGAAAACAATTTGTAATTCACACCAAGAAATATGAAATCAGGTTCTTGCAAATATGAAATTATTTTCTCAAACATTTTTTATTCAGCACTAGATTTGTCGCTAGAATTAATAAGAGTACCCTGTGTATGTAAAAAGCTATAATGCGGATTAACGAACTTTAAAACAGTTATTGTATTTTTGAAGGCATAACAAAAGGCTTTCATACAACTGTTAACTGGAATAATATAGGCTCCAGTGTGATTATTTAATAACATAGCAAGTAATACGAAATGAATTAGCTGCAGATAGATAATTAGTGCATTAATTGTATTATAAATGGAGTAATTATTACTGCACGGTATGAGATAAATATAGTGTTTATTTCTATAGGCAAGAACAATTGTTGCAATGTGAAATATGCCATTTGCGATGTTTACTTACTTAGGTATTCGATATGTTTTTGTGCTTCCTTAGGAAGTTATTATGGTTTAAATGTTTTCACATAAACTCCATTCAAAGCAATTAGCGTTTAGTTATTTAATTAAATATAATTTAATTGCCGTGTAGTGCCGGCTTAGAATGTCACTACCCTTTTCTACCCACGGGTGTCGTAAGAGGCGACTAAGGTGGTTTTTGGGTGATTCGGTTTGAGACCCATCACCAAAAACATTTATTTTACAATCTTTTCCGGCTTTTCCCTTACTCAACTTTCAAAAGTGGCTTGAGTTTTTTTTTTATTCTGAAGCTCTGGCTAACCCTTTTAGGGATTTATAGCTGTGAGTACATGTACGTTAAATACTTTCACTTAAACTTACTCCAACTATTCCTATTGGGAAAGGCAGATACTATCGATCTTCCACTTTGGACTACTTCCTTTGTGAGATCGTTTTTAATCGCATCTTCAAATGTGGCCTATCTCTGCAAAAATTCAAAGAAAAAGAAATAGAAAATTTATTCATTGCCTCCTTAGACAATGAATAAATACAACAATAGAATATAAAACAAAACGTATAAATACATATATTCATAATCTCACGGCCATAAATCCCAAAAAGGGGTAGCCAGATCTTCAGTGAGCTGTTTAAGCTGTATTGGTCGCTTGTCGCGCCATCATGCCTTGAACGACAAAATTCGGAGGGCGCTGGTAGCTGCCAATGTTCCGTGTGTGGTGGAGCCGCCAGGTTTGAGCCGGACAGGTGGTAAGCAGGTTCGATCCCGGGGGGGGGGGGGGGTAAACTCACAAATTTAATTAGTAAGATTTAACCCAGTCTAGAAGGTTATTGCAGATTTGAGTCATCTGATTATCTGAAAATTAAGATGATTCCGTGCTTCGAAAAGGTACGTAAAGCCGTCGGTCCCGGCTACTATTAAAGTGGTAGTCGTTAGTCTGCCAACCCGCAATTGACCAGCAGTTTTGAAGCTCGTGCTTGAAGAAGCCATTACACCAAAACTTTTTCTAATTTATCAAACTTTCCTAAGCTACCATTTGCTATTTACTCTGCACACCTCCCAAACTGAATCTTTCTTTAATTCTTTCTCCATTTCTAAAATGGTACGTAACTTAAAAACAGGTAAGTGAAGCTCAGCAGCCAAATGAGTTTGACTCGTTGGTTGTGAGTTTTTATCGAAAATTTTCAATATTTCAATTTTTTTGAAGTGACAATGACTTTCGCTTTATTATAGTCATATGTAACAAAAACAATGATGCGCTATTACAAAACAATAAAAGCGTACGCGCGACAAGTCAAAAAATGCCGATCGGGCAGGCGTATTGAACGGGAAGACGAATTGTATTCAGCGTTAAGAAATGTACGAAAATATGTTCCAAGTTGCAGGGACTGGAGTAAAAAGGCGTATTATGCGAGAAATCGTATTAAGCGTCATCGTATTAAACGGGTTATACTATATTATTCATTTTGAATATGTGACGTCTTTTCCTTAATAATTTTATTTAGGTGCTGACTGCAAATCAGTGTTGTGAGATATTAATTTACTCACAACTATAATGCTGAGTCAGCTTCCAAATTCGTTGCTACTACGCAGGTTATACGGCTATAGATCCTTTTTTATCTTGTAATTAGTGTGTATGTTATTGTTCTTTTTTCTTTGTGTTTGTATATATTTTTTGCGCTGTGTCTTTTTTTTATGTGTATAATGTAATGTAGCAGCGAATAAATGTTTTTCTTCTTTTTCTTCTAAAAGCTAATTACTTGTTCGTCCCGTCGGCGTTTGAGACATGGTGTTTGGGGTTCCGAGGCCATTACCTTCATTAGGGACATTGGCAGAAGGCTCCGCGAACATGGCCATGATGCTCGTGCTTTCTTGAGTCAAAGACTCTCGGTAGCGATCCAGCGGGGTAATGCGGCGGGCATCATGGGTGCATATGCGCATAAGTCGGTAGGTAGGTAAGTTATTTAGTAAAGTTTATTGTTTAAGACATGTAATTTTTTAATTATTATGTATTTGCATTTTAGTTGTAAGTTAAGTTATTTGTTCTATTAATTTAACTGAGTAAGCGACATGATAGTCCAGTGGGTAGAACACCCGCCCGAAAACAGCAGGGCGTGAGTTCCAATCCTGGGTCAGGCCTGCACCAATTTGTCTTTTCTAAAGTCATATGTGTGGTTAATTTATCATGGTTGCTAACGGTGAGGGAAAACATCGTGAGGAAACCCACATGGCTGAGTTGTACTTAGTCATGTGACAGTGTATTCGTACAAAACGGCGATAGGCCTGCCCCCTATCACGTGAGTACACTGTCTAAGCAAAACGTGGGTACCTTCTCTGGACACTAGATGGCGCTGCCATGTGAGTTCAGAAGTATTGGTACCTCTGCCAACCCCTTCGGGGATAAACGGCGTGAACGTTTATGTTTATGTTTATGTTTTATGAATAGTTAATTTTAATGTGAATGTTATTATGTGAATTTTAATTATTAAACAAACATATATATTTATATAAAATATTTTTTATAATATTTACTAATGCTAACACTCATTATTCCCATTGGGGTAGGCAGAGACTATCGATCGCCACTTTGCAAGATCTCGACAAATCTCTTGCAAAAGGCTGTGTAGTGTCGGCTAAGAATAGTACTACCCCATTTCTTTCGGTGGGTTTACGTAAGAGGCGACTAACGGTATTGGGGCTTTTTAAGGGATTTTTGGGCGATGCGGTTGGAGACCCATCACAAACAACCTTTATTTTACCATCTTTTCTCCACGCAATATCCAAAAGTGGCTGAAGAATTTCTAATTCCTTAGCTCGGGCTACCCCTTTTAAGTATTTATAGCCGTCAGTATATGTATGTGTGCATGAAAAATCTTTCTTGCTTCCCTTAAATTCATTATTCGTCTGATAAATGTTTTTTTATTATTCTCATTTCGGACTCCCGCCTTTATTTTTACAAGATTATTGACAAATTTTCTAAGATTATATCAAGAGAATAATGTGCCGTGTAGTGTGTCATAAGTGGCCAATAAGGTTTTTGGGCGATGTGATTGGAGATTCATCGCCAACGAAAATATTTCTACTATCTTCTCCCCTATCAACTTCCAAATGTTTTCAGGCTCGTGGCCGTGAGTATATTTATGTATGTATGTAATATTGATAAGAACTTTTTCGATAGTTTGTAATGTTTAAAATAATCAAGTGAGATAACTAAAAGTTTCCACACCGTATATAAAAAAGTACAAGCTAGACCATGTATGTTCCGTGGCAATTTTTAAATTTATTAATAACTGGTGATTATGGTATTAATAATTAATCAACCTCATGTAGGAGGCGTTACATTCTAACATCATGTGTTATATTTCTCTTGTTAAGTAACTTATTTATTTGTTTCTGGTTCAATGCATAATCATTTTAATTCTCGTTTTTCTCCCAGCATTATGACGTATATTATCAGTACAATTCTGAAACTACATTGTCAAGAAGTTTTATATAATAATAATCGGGGTTAACCAACGAATATTTTAAACCACTTTCGTGATATGTTTGCCCGACGTTTCGGCACACCTACTGGTGCCGTGGTCACGGGCTGATATTTTATTATTATATATTTGATTATTATTATATATAATGTCTACAAACCGCAAGAGTTTAAAAAGTGTATTGATTAAGAAGTATTTAGTACGTCACGTAGTTTGTTATTCGATCTGGCATTGGCTGAAAATCAGCGTCACAGTTGTTGAATGCGTTGAGCATGATCTGTGGCATCTTGCTGAGCCAATGACCATTATGATGCATAGAGTTCGTTTCAGATATATTATTATTAAATTTAAAAATACATAATTAATACATTACAGAGGCCAGATGGTATGTCGTTGATTCCATGGAAAAATGGGAAGACACTAGTGTGGGACGCAACTTGCGTCGACACACTAGCGCCGTCCCATTTATCGGGGTCTGCGTCTAGGGCTGGTTCTGCGGCTAATGATGCTGAGGGTCTCAAGAAGCGGAAATACAGTAATATAGGTGAGGACCATATTTTTACTGCTTTCGCTGTTGAGACCCTCGGTCCATGGGGTCCAAGTGCCCGTCGATTTTTTAAGGAAATTTCGGCGCGCTTGGTGGAGACATGTGGTGATCCAAGGGCTGGTGTGTATTTTGCCCAACGTATTAGTTTGGCTATACAAAGGGGCAATGCCGCCAGCCTCCTTGGTACCTTACCACCAAGCGGCAGCGATTTAGATGATATTTTTTTTTTTTTATAAAATAGTATATAATTTTTAAGTTATTAAATTGTATTAGTTTATTATTTTAATTAAATAAGTTTGTTTTAATATAAAATGTTGTAAAATATTCGTTAATAATTATATTCAATAAATATATAGTAAAATACATAACATAACATAACATAAACGTTCACGCTGAATATCCCCGAAGGGGTTGGCAGAGGTACTAATACTTCTGAACATCACGTGACTTTGTCACCTGGTGTTCAGAGTACCCACGTTTTGCATGGACAGTGAACTCACGTGATAGGGGGCAGGCCTATCGCCGTTTTGTACGAATACACTGTCACATGACTAAGTATAACTCAGCCATGTGGGTTTCCTCACGATGTTTTCCCTCACCGTTAATAACCATGATAAATTAACCACACATATGTCTTTAGAAAAGACAAATTGGTGTAGGCCCGACCCAGGATTTGAACACTAGTCGTTTGCACGATTACCGAGTGTTCTACCCACTGGGCTATCACGGTTGCTAATACATGTTTCCTTTATTTTAATTTTGAATTATTAGAGCAAAGCAAGTGTAGCGAGCGAAGCTCCATTTAACCCCGACTTTTGTATAGGTTTGTCACAGAACTCCTCCTTAACCGGTGATCCGATCACAGCCAAATTTTGCACGATGGTTCAAAGCATCAAGGACAAGGTTTTAACGAAGAGAAAATATTTAGATAGATGTTACCATTGAGAAATAATCACCCTTGAAAGTTTCCGATACAAAGAAAGCTAACAAACCCTACCTGGCCTAATAGCCTAAGCAAAAGAAAGCTAACAAAGCCTACCTGCCCTAATATCCTAAGCTAAATTAGCTCTAAAAACGTCGATCAGACCAAATAATTAGTATAATTTTGAAAGTTGGTACAGTTGTTCCTGTAGTAAATTTAGTACAAGTATAAACACATATACACATATATATATATACACATACCCGTGTAGTGCCGGCTTAGAATGTCGCTACCCCTTTCTACCCACGGGTGTCGTAAGAGGCGACTAAGGGTATTGGGGCTTTTTATTGGATTTTTGTGCGATGCGGTTGGCGACCCATCACTAAAAACTTTATTTTACCACCTTTTCCCCACCCAACTTCCAAAAGTGGCTGAGGAATTTATAATTCCTTGGCTCTGGCTACCCCTTCTAGGGAATTATAGCCGTGAGTATATGTATGTATGTATAAACACATAGAAATAATCAATGTAACGACAACCAAAGTATACATAAAATATACGTGTATTTGTACATGTATGTGTGTATTGAGTGTAAGTATATATACATAATGCAATCAATAATACACTATTTATGTGCAAAATTCTAAGAATATTTATTCAACAATACTTCAGTTGCCTCATAAGTCAATTTGAGAAGGTAAAAACGTACTCTTAAAGCATATTCATAGTTATTAAGACCATAAAACTTTAATATCTTATTAAGCTGGTTGTATAAATAAGGACCGAGGAATTGAGAGAACCTGTGACTAAAGGAAGTATTGAACCTCTTTACAGAACATACTAAGTCGGATCTTCGCCTCTTCACATTATCTTCTCAAAATGGAGAATTGATATGCTGATATTAAGTAATTTACAAACATACATACATATAGTCACGGCTATAAATCCCAAACGGGGTAGCCAGAGCTTTGGAATGAGAAATTCCTCTGCCACTTTTGGAAGTTGATTGGGGAAAAGATGGTAATAATAAGTGTTTTTGGTGATGGGTCTCCAACCACATCGCCCAAAAATCACTTAAAAAGCCCTTGTACCCTTAGTCGACTCTTACGATCACCCACGGGTAGAAATGGGGTAGTGTTATTCTAAGCCGACACTACATGCCAATTTAGTAATTTGAAGTATAAAAAGTCTTCAGACTATAAGTTCTTTAAAATTTATATTTAGTAAATGCGTTGGATATAAAAAGGACTTAAAAGACACCGCCTTAAGTAGAGCTCTCTGTGCTCTTTCCAACTGCCTCGTGTCATCGGCAAAAGATATGATTTGACCACCAATCTCAAGGAGCATAGTTCATTAATGTATACAAGGAAGAGGATCGGTCCTAAAATACCTCCCTGAGGAACACCATATACTAATGGTTCTTCATCACTAATGACACTCTCAATTTTGTTCCACGCTGTCTCCTATCAGTAAGGTAATCAGTTATGAGTTCTAAAGGCACACCCCGAACACCAAATTTTATAGAAGTAGAGGATATAGCAGGCTTGCTAAGGGAGGACTTGAACAAATTATGATACAAGAAGTGAACCAATCCAATTTCTTAAACCAAGACACGACTCTGCTAAGTCTGATTGATATGCTATGGATAAGCGGCATATGGCTCGAGGTGCCTGATGTACCTGCATGGAAAGGTTTCATGAGATGTATTCAACCAAGCCAATACTTTAATAAAAGTGCTCTGATCCCCTTACCTTTTATAAATTCACCTCCAACTGAC
>OY755171.1:9284897-9311814 GCA_963576735.1 Bedellia somnulentella
CCAACTGACTGTGAGACAATAAATAATAAAAATTATTCGAATATCAGAAATATTATTATGCGGCTTCGGGAGTTCAAATAATAATTCTAGTGGAGCACATTTTGAGCGGTCATGCTTACGTAAGAGAAGTTCGCGAATATTTATTAGTGCACACGACTATATCACAGATGATTCTAAACGATATGAATATTAATGAGAATCAGAAGGCAACGGTATATACCTTTTTTAAACACATGCAAACTAAGCCCTTAAGTAAAGAAAAAATAATGAACAATGAGCAGTTTATTTCACTTCAATCGAAAATGATACACAACAAATATGTTTCTTATTTTTATGACCTTTAATACTCTTCATCTTCTAAAGTATTTATCGTACATCAAAACTGTGAATTTATAATTTGCAGAGAATTTAGTCCAGATAATTATTGTCGAAGTGATAATATATTGCATGATCTAGAAGCCGGAAAAAGTACCATTTTGACACTGTTAGATTTCTCCAGGGCTTTCGATTGCATGTGCAAGCCCTTGCGTCTATCGGAGTTGTCGTACTACGGATTTGATATAACAGCAACATTATGGTTTGATAGCTATTTATCAGGTAGATCACAGTTTATTGAACTACGTGGTAGGGATGGAAAATCTGTCAATTCTTTTGTTAGTGAGCTAGAAAGGGGCGTGCCACAAGGTTCAAAGCATCAAAAAGAGTCTTTATCACATTTATGCCGACGATGTACAACTTAGTGTCTCAGGGGAACGAATAAATACTGCATCTACCATAAAAAACCTAAACTCTGATCTAGATAAAATTGCTGACTGGTCAGAAAGAAACTGTTTGGCATTAAATCATAAAAAAACAGGGGCCAACCACTGGAGAGGGTCGAAGAGGCGCGTAACCTTGGTATACTGATGGATGGAGAACTGAAGTTCGAAAATCGTATTCAATCAGTGGTTAGAAACTGCTTCTACCGTCTCAAGGTGCTTTATAATATTCGTGATTATCTGAGTGTGGATATGCGTGTTCAGCTTTGCGAATTATTGATATTATTAAGGTACTGTGATGGGGTCTATGGCTGTTGCATACTTGGTCGTACACAGAGACTTATACAGCGTGTACAAAACCAGTTGTATTGTTTTCGGGTCCCTCCACGCTCCCACACCACTCCGTATTTGAACGATGCCAAGTTATTAAACATGAAAGCATGTCGATTATTACACTTTGCAACGCTTATGTTTGGTGTTGTTAAGCTGGAGTCGCCATCTTATTTATATAACAAATTGGAATGGTCATCCAGTGACTACCATTTTAAAAATAGAGCGATTCTACCGAGGTACTGATCCGCTGCGTTTCGAGGTTTCTTCAAATGCTGGATTGATCTTCCCCCACCAATCCGTGATGTGTGCAGTAGGAATACCTTTAACCGCAAGCTAAAAGCTCTCTCAACAAAACATACCTCGGTCATAACCCTGACCCTAATTCTACATATCCCAATTTACTTACTTACTTATACTCACGCCCATTATTCCCATTGGAGTAGGCAGAGACTATCGATCGCCACTTGGTACGATCTTGACAAACCTCTCTTGCTTCCCTTACATTCATTATTCTTCTCATACATGCTCTTTAATTCTTCTCACTTCGGACCCCCGCCTTTATAAGAACGTTTTCTATCTGGTCAAGAAACGTTTTACGAGGCTGTCCTCTACTAACAATCCCTTCCACATTGGCTCTATATCTCTCTTTCGCTACTTTATTTTCATCCATCCTCTGTATGTGCCCAAACCAACTCAACATTCCTTTTTCTATCTTGCATACTACGTCATCTTTCAAACCTACTCGTTCACGGATACACAGTATTTCTCACTCAGCCTTACATCACATATACTTCTGAGGGATCTCATTTCCACTGCATTAACTCTACTTTCATGCTTCTTCTGCCATGCCCAACATTCACTACCATACATCAGCGTGGGAACCAGAACAGCATTATGCACGGCCATTCGAGCCTTTTCTGACAACGACTGGCTCAACATCAGACTGTTCATGGCTCCATTCACCGCGTTTCCCTTTTTAACTCTCCTTTCAATATCTTCCTCACATTTTCCATCCCTAGTAAACAAACTCCCCAGATATTCAAATTCTTTCACTTGTTCCACTTTCTTACCATTTATAACAATGTCACATTCTGTCATACTTTCCTCTCTTTGAAAAACCATTGTTTTGGTTTTGTCCACATTCACTCATTCACATCCATATCCCAATTTATACCGTGTATACACTTTATATATTTGCATACATACATACATATACTCACGGCTATAAATCCATAGAAAAGGTAGCCAGAGCTAAGGAATTAGAAATTCCTCAGTCACTTATGAAAATTTGAGTGGGGAAAAGATGGTAAAATAAAGGTTGTTGGTGATGGGTCTCCAACCGCATCGCCCGAAAATCCCTTGATAACCCCAATACCGTTAGTCGCCTCTCTTACGTACACCCACAGGAAGAAATGGGGTAGTGCTATTCTAAGCCGACACTACACAGCATGTATACAATATTATTTATGAGTTCATTATGTAACATTATATCCGTGCATTTTATACTTTTGATTGGATATATGTAGTTATGTAAACATAATGATATGAGTCCGATTTGTGTATCTGTGTTCATTATGGAGTGTATTTATGCATTATACAATATATCTTTTATCATATATTTTTTTGGTATTTGTTTACTATATGATATTTTTAAATGTAAAAGTGCAAGTTGTGTATGCGGGTATGGCCAGATTATAGGTAGCATTTTTTGGTTTTTGTTTTTATGTAACTATTACTACTACTACTATTATTTTGTTGTTAATTTGTGTCACTCCAAATGGGTCTTTACTGAAAATCAGTATTGTGTGTTCTACACACAACAATAAACTGAGGCAGGACCTTTTCACATTTGTTAAATTTATAATTTTCTTTATCACTTGTTTTTTATGTCTTTTTTTAATATTTTGATGTTCAAGTAAACTGTATGGTATTTATTTAGTAATTCAAATGTGAATAAATGCCTCTTCTTACTTTCTTATATAGCTTATTTGTTAAGATGTGTTATTTGGGATCGTAACGTAATAACACCAAGAATAAATTAAACCAATTGCCAGGACCGTGTTGGAAACGAGATAAGAAAGCAATAAGTGGATTATTGTCGTAATAAAAAAAAACATTGTATTGTGTCCTAAACTTCGTTTGACCATCAATGTGGGTAGTGCGGAATGAATATATTTTACAAGCGGTTAGAAGAGGTTCGGACGAAATCGTTGTCCGTTTGAAGAGTAGTCCTCCTGAGATGGTCACGGGTAAAGTATTAAAAAACATTTCTGTGCAATATTTTTATGAATACTTTAAAAACATCGATAGCAATAAAACACACACTTCATGATACAACCTTAACACCAAACTCATGTTCAGAAAATTCTTTACTAAATTGAATTAAAATAATAGCGTAGTTAGCTGCCAAAGACAACAAAAATATGATCATTTTCATGTCAATATTGAAAATTCCGTAAACCGAATAATTTGGTTCTTCCGCATCCAATAAGGCCAATATAGTTTTTGTAAGACTTGCGATGGTTTCTGCAAAACAAAAAATACACATGTAGAATTGAATCAAATATATTTTTCTAAATTCGAGGTAAATTCTGCCTTTATTTTGTCTTGTCTAATGCATTTTGAAATGTATCAAATATGATTGAAACATGATGATAGGTAAAGGCAGCACGTCATGCTTATGGGAAGCATAACTTCACCAGTGGGCATTTATTGGTTGGTGATGATGATGGTTAGAACCATCGGTTAATAACGAATAGCGCCATTCAAGAAGTGTGTGTGATGTATCTCAGTGAAATAGGTAGAAGATAGAAGTACTGACATCTCGCCCTAGGAGATACTTACAATAAAAATTTATATTTAATGTATGAATGAGGAATGTGAGATAGACATAATAAGGTAGTTCAAATAGGTGATGTGGTGAATGAAACCATTAACAGCCTGATGTCGAGCTAGTCATTCTCTGAAATGGTTCGAATCGTATCGTAGTTTACAGTGCTGTTCTGGTTCTACATTGATGTCACATCAATGTAGAACTAATCAATGATGTGAAAACCTCCTACGTTGATGTGGAGTACTAAAAACACGCACTTCTCAAAATAATGGTAATTAAAGAAGCTTCCAAACCATGGTTGATCAATAATGTACGACTCATGATGCGCCTCCGTGATGCAGCTCACGAAAAGAGTAAAAAAAACAAAAGACCAGGTTCATTTTGAGTATTACAAAAAAAATTAGCATTTAGTGAAGCAATGCACAATGAAAAGCGAGCTTTTTTATAGCGCTCCATACTTCCAAACAAACATACAGATTTACCACCCCATTTTTGCAATCCGGAAGAATTGAACAATCACTTTAATCCCTCAGAGCTAAAATAATTCATCGATCCCAGCGGCTACAATACAGCATGTAAAGCAAGTCTTTATAATTATCACAAATAATGTTTTAAGTGGTGCACTCCAACAAAGGCGCCTGGGCGCCTTTCAACCGCTGCAGTGTTAATACTGTTACCGGTGCACCAAATCCAAGTTTCTCGGATCACACCTACTATGAATTTCATAGGTATGGACATAGTACTTTTACTCTGCAATCAGTTACGTCTGATAAGGTGGGCAAGGCTATAACGAACATTAAAACTAAAGCCAAAGGACCTGACGAAATTAATACAGACATGATACTTTTAACGTTACCGACGACAATTGAAGTTTTGATTGTTTTAAGTAGGGCTGCAGACAAATTACCTACAAATTGGAAGGTTGCAAAATAATCCTCTTTGCCAAAAAAACATAATCTTGTCTTTATTTTTGATCACCGTGCAATTAGTATCCTTCCTTGCACTTCGAAGATAGTAGGTTGTAGTAGGTAGATAGTGGTAGTAGGGTTGTGTATGATCAGCTTGTAAAGTATCTGGAGGATAATCGCACTTTGCCTGAGCTTCAATCGGGTTTCCGTAAAGGACACTCTACTGCTACTGCACTATTGATAATGTTTTTTGTTACCAGAATAAAGGCAAAAGTACATTACTAATATCATTGGACTTCTTCAGGGTTTTTGAGTGTTTATGCAAGCCCCTGACACTGGCTAAGACATGGCATTTATGGCTTTGATATTGCGACGATTCGTTGGTTTGATAGTTACCTGACTGGCAGGCTAAAATTTGTTGAACTTCAAAAAAGAGATTGCAGCAGTCAAACATCATCTACTAATGAACAGTTATGCCACATGCCTGTACAACAGAACAGGCATGCCACAAGGTTCAATATTGGGTCCACTAGTTTTCATATTGTATACTGGCTGATTGTGGCCATTGTGGAAATAAATTTTCAAGTCCTGAATCCTAGCAAATCTAAGTACATAGTCATCAGATACCTTGGTGTGATGATATATGGGAAACTACGGTTCAAAAACCACATTTTATTAGTTGTAGGTAATTGTTTCTATCGTCTCAAAGTCCTTTATAATATTCGTGATTACCTTAGTGGGGATATGCGTGTTCACTTTTGTGAATCATTAATATTATCTAAGTTAAACTAGTGTGATGTTGTCCTTGGTAACTTGTATTCTTGGACGGACATAGAAAATGATACTACGTGTGCAAAACGCATGTGCACGTTTTGGTTTTCCTATTCCTCTTTGCTCTCATGTCACCCCATACTTGAACGACGCCCGACTATTGAAAATGCAGGCACGTAGGCAACTACATCTTGCGACAATACTGTTCGGTTCTGTTCGGTTTGGTGGTTTCGAGGCAGTTTGAGGTTTGCGGCGTCTAAATGCTGAAATCACCTTCCCCACCTTTCCAAAACGCGATTAGTAAGTGTACGTTTAAGCGAAAGCTTGTAAGTAAAACTTGTAGGATACACATAGTTAACTTAGTGCTTAGTATGTTTATTTGTTATCAAGTGTCTGATTCTATTTTTACATACATATATACATACATATACTCACGGCTATATTTCCCTAGAAGGGGTTACCAGAGCTACGGAATTATAAATTCCTCAGCCACTTTTGGAAGTTAAGTGGGGAAAAGATGGTAAAAATGAAGGTCCGAAAAATGAATGAAAAACCGCATCGCCCAAAAATCCAATAAAAAGCCCCAATACCCTTAGTCGCCTCTTACGACACCCGTGGGTAGAAAGGGGTAGCGACATTCTAAGCCGGCACTATGATTCTATTTTTCTTATATGATAAGTATTCAAAAGTGATCAATTAAAGTCCGTGACGCTTTTTGAATTAATGATGCTGACTAAAAATCAGTGTTATGAGGTTTCACAACAAAAATACTGAGTCATAACACTGTTAAATTGTTTTCACACATTACTTATTAGTTTTTTTTAAATATTTTAGTTTCATGAAATTAACGGTTGTTTTTTTGTGTCGGTTGTTAAATGTATCTTTATTTATGTGAGTGTTAATGTGTATTTAAGTGTAGCAATGAATAAATGTTTTCTTTTCTTTTCAAAAGTTTGGCATGTCAAAAGAAGCATACAAATTAGAGTGAGTGGACTCCGGATCTGTCAGAAGTGTATTTAATATGCAGTTGTTGGACAGAGTGAGATGTAATCTGATTAGTGAACGATTAGATGTGAAAGATGACATATTTGAAAGTTAGTTAAAATAAGTTTGAATGAAGGAAGTGGTTTGGGCACACAGAGCAATGGTTATGATATGGTTGCAATTATATAGAGCTAAAGTAAATTGTGCTGTCAGTAGGAACAGCTGCGCACGACGTTTGAAAACCAGATAGTATATTCTCACAAAGGTGAAAGTCCGAAGAGAAAAGATTGAAAGAGCATGTATAAGGACAGTACTAGAAACTAAGTTTACTAGAAAATGATTGAGAACCAATTATTGATATAAATTCCATAGGGTAACCTCCCAAGAAAACTGTAAAAACATACTACAAGGGTTTCAGCTGAAAATTTCAACAATGAACATACGGAGTACAACTAAAAATTTTGATCAGTTTACTATTTTTTTAGCTCGCTTAAAGCTATATATAGACATACTAGTTTTAACCAAATGCAGATTGGGCAACTCATCTGTGATTGGAAATATCCTTGGATATATTAACTTTTGATTCTAACGAATTCTGCTGAGGAAACTTGAGGCCCTAGGAGTACGCGGTGTGGCCCTGTACTGGTTCAAAAGCTATTTAAAGAACCGTAGTCAACTCACAAAGGTTGGGTCATACGGAAGTGACCTTGCAAAAGTCAGCTATGGAGTTCCGCAAGGCAGTATCCTGGGTCCTACTCTCTTCTTGGCTTACCTCAATGACTACTGCTGACCTGAGAGCCTCCAGGACAATTTGCTACGCAAATGACTCGGTTCTAGTATATCAAGGATCTACGTGTGACACGGTGAAAGCAGCGGCAGAAACAAGTTTACCCTCTGTTCAGCAGTGGCTGAATGACAACCTACTCACTCTAAACACAGAAAAAAGCTTATTTCGGTGCTTTTATGAGACCAGCTCCTCAGAACCTCCGTCTCTTGACATTTTAAAAATGCACAAGTTTGATGCGAATCCTGAAGCCCTCGTTGTGCTACTGCAATGTTATAAAAAGGTCTCCTCACGCCAAGTACCTGGGTCTAATACTCAACGAGCGCCTTAGTTTCGAAATGCATGTACTCAACCTGTCGAAGAGAATACGTAGACTTATAGGGGTCATGTCACTTCTCAGAGGCGCTGCAAATTTTAAGGTTCTGCGGACAGTGCACTTCGCTTTGTACCAATCCCTCCTCACATATTGCATTGAAATATGGGGAGGGGCAGCAAAAAAATTATGATCGGGCGAGAAAGATCCCAGCTACTTAAATTCATGCTGAAAAAAACCCTTTAGTTACCCCACGGACTTTCTTTATAAAGAGGCATCAGTCCTTAGAGGGAGGCAGTTGTATATTCAGCAGGTTTTCATCTCAATGCATAATTCTGTTCTGTCTCCTACTGAACTGAACCTCCTTAGGTCTTCCCAGGTCTACTAGATAGTGGTTCCCGCGGTAAAGACTACTTTTTCTAGGCAAAATGGATTATCGGCTTTCGTAACAATTTACAATAAAATGCCACAAAAAGGCATTACTAACAAAAACGACCCCACCTACCAAGTTAAAGTAAACCTGTTTAGGTGGCTGCTCGACGCAAATTACGATGACACAGCATTCTACATCCCTGTATGTAATAATTTATTTGGAAAACATATTCTTTTTTTTCCTTTTAAATTAAATATATATTAGTTTTCCTACATTGCTAACCCGACTAACCCTCCATGTAAATATATATTTTTTTATTTAAACTAAAATTTTCATCTGTTGTGTAATCAAATTCAATTGTGTATATGTCGCAGCGATATGATAAAAATGGGGATTTGGTCAATTCCCTAAGGGAGTTGATCAAATCACGGAGGATGTTAAAATAACAACACGATTTTATCTTTTCCCTAAACAAATCTAGTGAATTGAACAAATCCCTAAATTGGTTTAGTGGAATGACAAAAATAATATTACAGTGGTATTTTAAAGATTTATTTGGTAAGATATACCTACATAGGGGGCTGCTTGGGGGGGTCGGGGGGCGAAAGCCCCCTGCAGACAAAGAAAAATTAGGTCACACTTAGTTAGGTTAGGTTAGGTTAGATTATGTATAAAACGAGCGAGCGTAGCGCAGCGGAGCGAGCACCTAAATGCCTGATGCATGCTTATATGCCATACTTGCTTGCTTGCAGCTTGCTACATATAGAGGACGGGGGGCGGGGTATACTACTTATTTTAGGGATTTGTTCAATTCAGGCATTTAGGTGCTCGCTCCGCTGCGCTACGCTCGCTCGTTTTATACATAATCTAACCTAACCTAACCTAACTAAATGTGACCTGATTTTTCATTGTCTGCAGGGGGCTTTCGCCCCCCGACCCCCCCAAGCAGGGGGGCTCTGCTCCCCTGCACCCCCCCTGTGAAGGTATATCTTATTTTTGTCATTCCACTGAACCAATTTAGGGATTTGTGCAATTCACTAGATTTGTTTAGGGAAAAGGTAAAATCGTGTTGTTATTTTAACATCCTCCGTGATTTGATCAACTCCCTTAGGGAATTGACCAAATCCCCATTTTTATCATATCCCTGCAACATATATTTAAAATACATACATATTCATATTCTCACGCCGTTAGTTCCCATTGGGGTAGGCAGAGACTATCGATCGCCACTTTTTATGATCCTGGCAAACCTCTCTAGCTTCATTCACATCCATCAATCTTTTCATACATGTTCTTTTATTCTTCTTACTTCGGACACCTGCCTTTTTGAGTACGTTTTCTATTTGGTCCAAATGTGTCCTCCGAGGTCTTCCTCTACTAACATTACCTTCAACATTGGGTCTTTAGATCTCTTTTACCAATTTATTGTCATCCATCCTCTCTATATGCCCAAACCATCTCAACATTCCTTTTTCTATCTTTCTTACAATATCATCTTTTACACCACATCTTTCACGAATCACTTCATTCCTCACACGATCACATAACCTCACATTACTAACTTTTCTGAGAGACCTCATTTCTTCTGCATTCACTCTGCTTTCATGCTTCTTCTACCACACCCAACATTCACTGCCATACATAAGCGTAGAAACGAGGACAGCATCATGCGCAGCCATTCGGGCATTTTCGGACACCGATTGACTAGACATGAGACTATCCAGTGCTCCATTTACCGCATTACCCTTTTTTACTCTTCTTTCAATGTCTTCATCACATTTTCCATCCTTAGTGAACAAACTTCCCAGATATACGAACTCTTTCACTTGTTCCACTTTCTTTCCATTGATCTCAATCACGCATTCAGTCATATTCTCCTCTCTCTCAAAACCATAGTTTTTGTTTTATCCACAATCACTCTCATTCACATGGTTTTGGTTTCATCTACATTCGCTCTCATTCCTTTTCTTTCAAACGACGCCCATGCAATATTCATCATCTCTTGCAACTCTTCAACCGAAGATGCAAGTAACACTTGATCATCAGCATATAAGAGGCATATGATGACAAATTCACCCATTTTCAGTCCATACTCACTTTCACGCAACTCTATCAGACAGTCATCCATGAACAAATTGAAGAGCCACGGAGAAGTTACACATCCCTGTCGGACACCCCTAGAGATACCGAACCAGTCTGTGTTTTCCGCGTTTATTCTTACACATGCACTTGAATCCTCATAGAGTAATACCAATGCACGTATAAGTTGGCTCCCCAAGCCGAACTTGGATAACACCTCCCACAAATACTTCTTACCACCCTATCATACGCCTTCTCTAAATCTATGGAGGAGCAGTACACCTTTCGATTCTTGGCTAAGAACTTTTCAGTGATGCTCCTTAAAGAGAAGATTTGATCCATACATCCCATTCCCTTTCTAAATCCTGCTTGCACATCCCAAATTTTGTCATCTGTTACATTCATCACTCCTTTAATCAATACCTTTGCATACAATTTACCGACAACACTGATTCCGCGGTAGTTTTTAGCTTTCTGGTGTGACCCTTTTGCTTTATATAAGGGCACAATTGCCCTGCACCAACCTCGTGGTACTTTACCACTCGATCAACACTTTTGAAAAAGGAAGTACAGCCAGAAAGCCACCAACCCTTTACCAGCCCTCAGCATTTCGATACTTATCCTATCATACCCTGCCGCTTTCCCTAGTTTCATACTTTTCATTGCTTTCATTATTTCTTCCATAATGATCTCACTGTCACTAAAGTCACCCATAACGTCGTTCCAATCAACATAACTGCCGATTGGCGAATGAATGGATGCATCTTCTTTTTCTAAGAGTCCCTCAAAATAGCTCTTCCATACTCGTCTTATGCTACTTTCATTCGTCGCCAATTCACCCTGTTCATCTCTCACTACATTCACTCTCGTGTTTTGGGAAACTCCCTTTTCTTTCCGGATATATTTCCAGAATAACTTTCTGTTATTCCGGAAATTATCAGAAAGTTTTCCCTCACACCACTCTTACAAATCTCGCTTTTTCTTTTCTATTTTCTTCTTTACCTCATTCTTAACTCTCTTATATTTATCTTCACTTTTCTGCATTACATCGTCAGTTACACTCGCATCCATTCGTTCACTAGCTTTAATCGCTAGTAAACCCAACCAAGCTTTCTTCTTATCTCCAACTGCCTCTTTTACATCTTTATCCCACCAACTTGTTGGTGGTCTATTTGTCCTCTTACTTACAGTCACACTTCCGTCGCACATTCAACCATTGACGATTTCAGCATATCCCATGCTTCTTCTATTTCCAAGTCATCCTTCATCTCCACGCAACTTAGCCTGTCGTCCAATTTCTTCATATATTCATCTCTAATATTTTCATCCTCTTCCGATTTCTCCACTTTTATTCTCGCAAATTCAGTTGTCGACACTTAGTCCCTGTGACGCCAACCGTGCACAGTCCCCTCAATCGTGATATCACGAGAAAGTGGTCTGTGCCAACGTTAATGCCTCTATAGACCTGGTGTCAACAACCTTTGCTCTTAGCCTTTCATGCGCTATCACAAAATCTATCATACTTCTTTCGCTTCCTCTCTGTCTAGTATACATATGGATATCTTTGTGTTCAAACAACGTATTCGTGACACAAAGAATCTTCTCCAAACATACATCAATCACTTTCTCCCCATTCTCGTTCACTCTTTTATCACCAAACTTTCCTAAATTTCTTTCACAATCGTTGCGTGACACCCCAACCCAACCATTAAATTTTCCTAACATAACAATTATCTCATTCTGATCACACCCATTCGCAACATCGTCTAACAAATTCCAAAACTGCTCCCTCTCGGATAGTGATTTGGACATGTCCGGTGCATACACGCAAATTATGCGCATCCGGACAAACCCTACCTTCACCTTTGGAGCCTTGTACTCACACATGCATAATCTTTCATGCACTTAGCCATCCTTTCAGATATTAGAAGTCCCACGCCTTGGCAAGCTCTGTCACTCTCGGCAACTCCCGACCAGATAACTGTAAATGGGCCAAGTTGTAAAACCTCTTTTTCCTTGCGCTTCGTTTCAATCACACACAGAAAATATAGGTTTCTTTCTTCCATAATCAAACATACTTTATCTAATTTTTTCATGCATCCCTCCACACACATTCATCGTACCAAAGCGGGTCTCTTCAGCCCACTTTTCAACCCGCGAGGAACCACAGCGTGATAGGTGGCGAGCCACATCGCCGCCATCGTGTTTAATTTTTGTTCCGAAACACATTTGGACCCCACGAAAAGCAAGGGAAATAAACTGTCCGCCTAGCCAGCGCCTCGCTTGACTAGTTAAAGATATTAAGATCCTTATAAATAAAATATATCCATGGCACATCTGGTCAATTCATTCCAAAATTATTAATTTTTCAGCACTTTTAAAATTTCTGCCATTTTGCAAAATGCACATGTCACAGTGATCGACCATTGCTAGTTTTAGATAATAGAATAGAATAGAATAACTCTTTATTGCACATCAAACACAAATTTACAAAAAAAAATATCATACAGTTTACAGTGAGGTACAATTGGCGGTCTTATCGCTTCCAGACAACCTTTGGAAGAAGAGATCAGTAATTTAGTTATCTGGGTAGATGCACAGAACAAGTTTACTATAAAACTAACTTATTAGCCTGAAATAATAAATAATAACAAAAATATTAATTATACAAAATAATATACATATTTAACGAATTTGAACACACATACATATATAACTACATATTTTTATATATACAAGAAATACGGTTATCGTGCAAACGACTAGTGTTCAAATCCTAGGGCGGGCTTACACCAATTTGTCTTTTCTAAAGACATATGTGTGGTTAATTTATCATGGTTGTTAACGGTGAGGGAAAACATCGTGAGGAAACCCACATGGCTGAGTTGTACTTAGTCATGTGACAGTGTATTCGTACAAAACGGCGATAGGCCTGCCCCCTATCACGTGAGTACACTGTCCATGCAAAACGTGGGTACTCTGAACACCAGGTGACAAAGCCACGTGATGTTCAGAAGTATTAGTACCTCTGCCAACCCCTTTGGGGATATTCGGCGTGAACGTTTATGTTATGTTAAGAAATACAAATACGTAAATAAAATACACATATACGTTTTAGAAAAGTAATTTATATATGTTATTTAAAAAGCAACAGTATTACAGCGCTTCAGTGAGATAGTGTTTTTTCACCAGATCCCTGAACACATTAAGTGTGAAGCCATAGAAATTGGTTGAATGAGAGGGAATAGTTAATTGAAGATAATGGTCTTAACGTAAATTAAGGTAATGGGAAGAAGAGAGGAATTGGAAACGTTCTTTTAGATAGAAAGGGGACCACCCCTTGCCACGAGGCAAGATTGAAAAAGATAGAGTTAAGAAGAGACAAAGTATGCGCATTTTGGCGGAGGCGAATAGGAAGCCACTTAAGTTTAGTACGATAAACAGACACGTGTTAATACCCACGCAGTCCAAAAATAAACCTGATGCATAAGTATTGGAGACGCTCTAGTTTATTTAGTTGTTCTTCCGTTAAATCAAGATAACAGGTATCAGCGTTATCCAAAATTGGAAGGAGCAGAGATTGATCTAACGCAGTTTTGGTAGCAGTAGGTAGAAAATTACGCAGTCTCCTGAGGGAGCCCGATGACGCAAACATCCTTCGGCTTACCAATTCTAATTGGGGTACCCAAGATAAATTGCAATCGATCATAATGCCTAAGTTCTTTACCACATGGCTAAAGGAGATTGATGTTCCGTCAAATAACACAGGTGGCAGTGATTTGTAATCAATTCTAGAAATCAATCGAGAACTACCGACTATTATTATTTGTGATTTATTTGGATTGACTGTTAGCTCATATGCCTCACTCCATCGCAAAATGCGCTCCAGATCACCATTAATCAGGCCAATGGACATATTCAATTGATCAAGATTTGCTTGTGTGTAAATCTGAAGATCATCTGCATAAAGGTGTTAGAAAGAAGTGAGTTGATGAGAAATACTATTAATAAATATAGCAAATAAGAGAGGAGACAACACACCACCCTGTGGAACACCGGCAATTAAATCACACCACGGAGAATTAGAATCTTCGATGTGAATGACAGTCAATTACCGTAGGGGATATGTTAAGTAAACGAAGCAAAGCCATTAATATATGAAAGTCAACAGTATTAAATGCCCTACTAAAGTCAAGCAGTGATAGAACAGTCAGTAATCCCTTATCCATTCCCAAACGTATGTCATCAGTAATTTTAACCAAACCCGTAATGGTACTGTGGGAAGGGCAGAAACCAGATTGGAAAGGATTAAGTAGATCATTTTTAGTCAGGAAATCATTTAATTGTCTATTTACAAGTCGTTCAAGGACTTTAGAATGGAAAGGCAGGATAGATATAGGGCGATATTCAGAGATACAAGATTACAAAATATGCATAGAGATTTTAGGAAATAATGTAATAATAAACAATATTTTATGATAATAAAATATACCTAAATAAGATACTTACTTTTCAAGGTTAAAAATACATAAATTAATAATATATAAGATAATTATGAATGAAAGTACTTAAAATACATACTTTAATAATAAATATAACATAATAAGTAAATGTATAAATATAATATAAATTATATTATATTATAATACTAGCTGACCCCACAGACTTCGTACTGTCAAAAGTGTAGACTTTCACGTCGTTAAACTGAAATATTTAACTGACCTGTTGAGGGTATCTCTCATGGGATGAGAAAAAAGGTATTTTTCATAGTGTCCTCACTATTTTTTCACTTTATAAATTTTAAGTTTAGAAGTATAGTAGTTCCGGCTGAGCATTGATTCTTAGTCAGTTAGTCTGTTTCACCATTTTTTAAGAAAATTTTTTGATCTCTTAATTTTTCTGGGATAAAAAGTGTCCTATTGTGTTAATTGGGATCATTATCTGGCTTCCTGTAAATTTTATTTTAAATACGTTCTGTGAATTAGTCTTAATTTAGCTACAAACACGCAAACATCTTAACTTTCACATTTATAATATTAATAGGATAAGGCTTAAACATAAGCTTCTCGCGCAGGTGACCTCGCTCGCCGGCCAGAGCAGCGTCTTGCCGTGCGCTTCATGCACGCGTGTAAATTTTGTTACGGAGTAATTTTAAAATTGTATTATCTTCTAAGATGTTTATTTAAATTAAGTGATGTCAAGGAAAATTTTGTTCTCGATTAAATACTCTCAATCAACAACATATTTATTTCGATAAAGATTAATATTATGTTGATAAAACATTATGGCAATTATGCATTAAATTCGACCAAATTTATTTACCATACAAATGGTTATAGTAAGTGAAACTTAAAAGTTAGACATATACTGTCGCGGGAATTTTTTTAGATCATTTAAAGAGAAATAATTCTTTAATGCATTTTTTTTTTGGGTAACTTAAACCGTTTACGCAGCGCATACAACGGAAGCCTTAGTATGAATGATTATCCCCGTTTTTGCAACATTATTAGCTGATAGTTTGCTCCTGTTGTTCGCAGCGTGATGATATATAGCCTAAAACCTTCCTCAATAAATAGACTATCCAACACAAAAAGAACTTTTCAATTTGATCGGGTAGTTCCTGAGATCCTAGCGTTCAAACAAACAAACTCTTCAGCTTTATAATATTAGTATAGATAAAATAAATATAAATTCAAATAATTATATTAAGAGAAAATTGTATAACTCAAACATTTAGGGTCGATCGGCTGATTCAACAAACTCCAACTGTTTACAAAAGTTCTTAAATTGAATTAATGATAAATTGAAAATGTCAGAAATAATAGCACGGGAAATAAATGTGTTGGTGGCATAATTAGTCCTAAGAGATAGTGTGTGGAATGTGAATGAGTTTCTAGTGTTGTAGGACGGACATCTGAAGTTTAACTTTGAAAACAAATAAGGTGAATCAATTAGATTATGGATGGTTTTAAATAACATTAATTGATCCCTTGTGTCTCTATCACATTTTAAGGGTTTCAAGTTAGGAAGGTTGTTAAAGTATGGACACCTATAGTTGAGGTGTTTAATAAATTTATTTTAATTCTTTGAAGCATTTTGATATATACTTGATACATGGTATTCCAGACTGTTGAGCCATATTGGAGTATCGGTAGTACCAATGCATTATAAAGTGTTACAATATTTTGAGGGCTTTTAAATTCTTTTGACTGACGAAGTACAAATCCTAGCAATTTATACGCTTTGGAGAATATGCTAGAAATATGTTTAGAGTCAATTTAGAGTCAATTATGATGCCAAGATCTCTAACCTCACTTGTTCTTGAAAGGACTTTGGAAAAAAGTGAACAGGGAAATAAATCATATTTAGTTTTTTATATATTTTGGTATCGTCAGCGAATAGAAGAAAGAGTGAATGAAGAAATACTTTGTGAATGTCATTTATGAATATATTAAAGAACAGGGGGCCGACATGAGAACGCTGAATTATACCTGATGTTATTGGCACAAATGAAGAAGTGAAACCCTTTACAGTTACGGCTTGCCATCGCCCTCGTATATAAGACTCAATCCAACGTAGCAGGTTGCCGTGTATACCAAAGCTCTCGAGTTTAGCAATTAATATAGAGTGGCAGATTTTATCGAAAGCTTTCGAGAAGTCTGTATACACAGCATCTACACGGTGACCAGCATCCATAGTCTCAGACACATTCTCAATGAATTCGTAAACATTAGTCTCAGTTGAACGATTAGTGACGAATCCATGCTGCTCACCTATGATATGAGGTCTAATTATGGGAAAAATCATATCGTAAACTATTTTTTCCAGTAGTTTTGGAAGAACAGAAATTTTGGATATTGGTCTGTAGTTCTTTATATCATGTTTGTCGCCGGTCTTAAAAATTGGTGTAACGTAGGATATCTTCCAACGATCGGGAACAATACAAGTTGTGATAGATAATTGAAATAGTAAATGAACGGGTCGCGAAATAGATAAATGAATTCTTTGTAAAAATAAGGGATGTAAGCCGTCTGGTCCCGCGCCGATTGAAGTATCCAACTGTTTCAAATAACGAGTAACGAAGGACAATGTGACAGAAATTTTATGTAAATTTATACAAGAGCCATGACATTCTTTGGGCATGTTGTTACTAATATCTTTTTCAAAAACGGCTCTAAAGTTTGTACTAAATAATTCAGCGATCTGCATACCACTATCACCCTTCACACCATTAACAAACATAGTATCAGGAATATTACTCAAATTACGTTTGCACTTGATATAATTCCAAAACATTTTACTATTTTTGCTAATATTTTCTTCCACAGAATTAATGTACGTGTCATAATCAGATTTAGACACTAATTTCTGACGCTTTCTTAGAAGTTTAAACTGTTCATAATCAACTTTCCGCTTGTATATTTTCCACTTTTTATGTACCTTAAGTTTTTCCTTGATTATTTTTCTAATATTTACAAATTATTTATAAAAACGATACAAAACCGCATCACTGATCAATTAGACTCCTATCAGCCACCTGAGCAGGCTGGCTTTCGACCCGGCTACTCTACAACTGACCACTTACATACACTAAATCAGATTATAGAGAAACACAACGAATTTAATAAGACACTCTACTAAGCCTTTGTAGACTACTCAAAAGCTTTTGACAGCATCTCACACTCAGAAATTATATCCGCTCTAAATAACCAGAACATCAATCCCACTTATATTAGCATTATTCAAGCAGTAACCAAAGCTCAGCCCATATCAAAATATCAGCATCCTCAGGCCCGTCATTCCAAATAGAAAGAGGTGTGAAACAGGGAGACCCTCTATCTCCAAAATTATCAGCTTCTTCATGGACCAGTAGCTGTTCCAGGCGTTCGAAACGCGTCGTTCGATTTCTTTGTCCTGCCTGTTTGCGAAGGACACTATCTGGCCCAAGTAGATGTACCCTGCCCATCGACCACTACCTTATGCTTTGCGCCGTTGGTCATTAGTTGGGTTTTTGACCGGTTCATCTTCAGTCTAACCTCAAGGCTAGCAGTGCTCAGTTCTTGAAGCATTTTCTCGAATTCCAATGGAGATGATGCAAACAGTATTGTACAGTTTGCATCATCTCCATTGGAATTCGAGAAAATGCTTCAAGAACTGAGCACTGCTAGCCTTGAGGTGCAAAGCATAAGGTAGTGGTCGATGGGCAGGATACATCTACTTGGGCCAGATAGTGTCCTTCGCAAACAAGCAGGACAAAGAAATCGAACGACGCGTTTCGAACGCCTGGAAGAGCTACTGGTCCATGAAGAAGCTGATGAAGGGTAACCTTCCGTTAACCCTGAAGCGCAAACTTGTCGACATGTGCATCCTGCCAATCCTAACTTACGGCGCACAAACGTGGTCATTGACTGAACGTCAAAAGTCCAAACTTAAGGTTTGCCAGCGAGCAATGGAGCGCAGTAATCCTGGGTGTCAAACGCACAGATCGCATTCGAAACACCACACTGCGCTCAAAAACTGGGATCGCTGATGTAGGAGTTCAGACTGCCAAACTCAAGTGGACCTGGGCCGGACACGTCTGTCGAATGCATCCGGAAAAATGGGCTAAAACAGCCCCTGAATGGGTGCCTACAGATAGGCATCGGCGTAGGGGAAGGCCTAGGAGGAGATGGAGGGACGACCTGGACAGGTTTGATCCAGGGTGGTGGTGTACAGCCTCAGATAGAGATGTGTGGGCTCAAATTTGTGAGGCCTTTGCCCAGCAGTGGGAAATGAATAAGGCTATAATAATAAAAATAATAATAATAAAGGACTGACCGACTGTGCTTTTGTCGGGGAGTACCGCCTCTCCCATTTAAAATTTATATTTTGATTTTCGGCCATGGGAGAGGCGAGGAACAAAAACGTTTTTCGAAATAATAATAATAACCAAGCAGCCAAAATCCTGCATCAGGAGCTCGCTCTAAAATACGGACTCTTGCAACAGAGGCTGCCGTATTACAAGTATCGGCCGGTGCCAATCCTAGAAAACGACCGTGCCAAAATCTATTTGGACCGATCCGTTATCACGGACAGGACTATTCTAGCGAATAAGCCTGATATCGTGGTATGGGATCGGTCGCAGTCGAGGGTATTTCTAGTGGATGTCACTATCCCTCATGACGAGGGTCTCGTGAAAGCCGAAACCGAGAAGCGTCGGTAGTATCTCTCTCCCATCTAAAATTATAAATTTTAAATGGGAGAGGCGGTACTCCCTGACAAAAGCACAGTCGGTCGGGGTCAGGGAGTCAGGTTCAAGAACCAACGGATGCTTCCGAACCGTATTGAGCAGCACCGCTTTCTGCATTTGTGCTGGAACCGAACCGAAAACGACGAACGAACAGAAATCCAACCGCCTCAAGTTGGTCGCGAGGCTGGTTGGAATTAACCCGTTCGCGGACAAAACAATTGGGATTATTTCTGTCGAAATCACACCCCACATGTCGGTGATCTCGTTGGCCAGATCGAGATACTTCCGACGCTTCTCGGTTTCGGCTTTCACGAGACCCTCGTCATGAGGGATAGTGACATCCACTAGAAATACCCTCGACTGCGACCGATCCCATACCACGATATCAGGCTTATTCGGCTAGAATAGTCCTGTCCGTGATAACGGATCGGTCCCCAATAGATTTTGGCACGGTCGTTTTCTAGGATTGGCTCCGGCAGATACTTGTAATACGGCAGCCTCTGTTGCAAGAGTCCGTATTTTAGAGCGAGCTCCTGATGCAGGATTTTGGCTGCTTGGTTGTGTCTGTGCAAGTACTCAGTGTTAGCAAGAGCCGAACAACCGGAAATAACATTCCTAAGTGACTCTCCCGGACGGCCACATGCTCGACAGATGTCTGTGGTACCGTCCTTTAGGATGTATTTCCGATAGTTCCGCGTCCTTGATAACCTGGTCCTGTATTGCACAGACAAAACCTTCGGTTTCCCCAAAGAGGTCCCCGAAACACAGCCAATGCAGGGAGGCTTTACGGTCCACGAAAGGTTCGTGAAGTACCTTGTAAAACCTCCCGTACAGCTCCTTCTCTTTCCATACGGACTCCCGATCAGAGGTGCTAAGTACCTCCGGGGTTCGCCAATCCCGTGAGGCCAACGATAAGGGAGTCAGTCCTTTATCACTAGCGACCCACCTCTCCCCGAATACTATCATCCGTCATCGTAAAAAATAGTTTCTGAGGTTGCATACCTCTCGGTTGTGCATGGTTTTGCACTCAAGAGGCCTCGACCACCACACTTCCGCGGGATATACAATCTCATAACCGACGACCTAGGATGATGCATTCGATGAGAGGTCATCATCGTGCGGACTCGTCTGTCCAGAGCGTTGAGTTAAGTCTGAGTCCATCTGAGCACGCCAAATGTGTACATCAGTACAGGCATGACCCAGGAGTTAATGGCCCGGATCTTATTAAACGCCTGACAAGTAGCTATTAAGCACACTTTTCAGGCGTTCATAAAACTCCTCACAAACACCCTGTTTCACGTCTGCCACCTTCACACCGAAGGTTTGTGACATGCCCAGATACCGGTATGTTTCAGCATCGGAGAGTGCCCTCAAATGATAAGTGCCAACATCGACACCATCAGAGTGCACGACATGCCCCTTCTCAACATGAATGACCGCACACTTATCGACCCCGAGCTCCATCTTGACGGAACCACTGAAATCGTTAGTGATCGTCAGTAGCTCCGCCAATCTGTCAGCGTAAAGCTTCAGGTCATCCATGTAAAGGAGATGAGGCAAGCGTGGTCCGCCTCTCCGAAACTGAAAGCCTGTCCCCGAATTCTCCAAGAGTGTACTTAGAGGATTCAGGGCCAAGCAAAACCAAACTGGACTCAGGCAATCGCCCTGAAAATCCTCGCCTTATATCAATTTGGTCATCCGCGTCCGTCATCCGCTGACCGTCTAAACTCAGGATCGTTCTCCAGCACCCCATACACTGCCCGAGGAGTGTCGAACTGTACTTTCAATTTTGTACAGCTCGAGGACCCTCATGAGCCATGAATGAGGTACCGAATCGAACGCCTTCCTGTAGTCTATCCAGCCAGTGGGAGAAGTTCCGACGGTTACGTTTGACCAGTTGGCCTACGACCGCAAATCGATGAGGAGTAGCTCCTTGCTACCGCGACTACCGCCCCTACATCCGTTCTGAGCTCCAGATATCACATTGTAATCAACAATGTGTTGAGTAATCTTGGAGCTCAGAACGGATGTCAAGGTCTTGTAAATTGTACAAAGACAAGTAATGGGGCAGTATTGTGATGGATCCGCGGTAGCAATCGCTCTTTGGAGCTAAATGAGTGACCCCAGTAGTTAAGAAGTTCGGGAGCGTCCCACTCTCGAGGGCGCTTTGAAACTGACGGCGAGAGTAGCGTGACAGCGCGCGACCCCTTCAACCAGTAATGGTGCAATCCGTCCGGCCCCGGACTTTTCCAGTTCGGAGTCTTACGGATCGCAGCTACCACATCCTCCTCGGATATGTTGACGGGGTTCATAGGCGCTATGGGCTTGCACGCTCCCTCGACCGCCTCGAACCATTGGCCCTCTTCGTGATTAACAGACCAGCGGACCAAAGCCCACGCCAAAAGGCAACTACATCGGCTTTTTCCGGTCGCTGACCTGTCGAAACCACATCGGGACGCTCCAAAGTTCTGTAGAACTTCTTCTGGTCACTCATGAAGAGACGATTCTGTTGGTACCTCTTTACCCTTTCAGAATATCGCCTAATTCGCTTACCTCAAGCAGCGATCTTCTGTTTCAGATCATCGATGCGCTCCACCAGTCTACAGGCAAACTCCGGTGAGTTGTCAAAGACATTCTCACCAGGGAATGCCTCCCTGACGAAGCGCACCACCCTTGGCCTATTTTTGCCTGATCTGAAGCTGGTCAGTTTGCCGATGAGGACCCTGGCCCTTGTGATACGGCTTTCAATCCACCTCATCCAGGCTGGTTCTAGTTCTAGTCCTGGGACTAGTACTGCCAGCCTGGCGGGAGCCACCAGCTCTTGTTGGCGGCATCCTGACGCCGACAATTTGACAAACTGTCATTGCGGCGCCAAAGAGAATTGAATCCGTATCCCAAAGGTCCATGCTGCTCTCTAAAAATGGAGGGCAGCATGTTATTGACGGCCTCAACGACATCCCGAACCTTGATGCTGAGAGGAACTCGGGCAGCCTTGGCCTCCTTTCGAGAGGCACTTGGCGATATTCCAGGATCGTCTCTTCGAGTGCGCTCCTCACCAAATCCAAATCCAGGGAGACTGTTCCCCAATCGCTTTCCGCACCACCCACATCCGTCCTGTCCGTGATAACGGATCGGTCCCAATAGATTTTGGTTTTGGTCGTTTTCTAGGATTGGCTCCGGCAGATACTTGTAATACGGCAGCCTCTGTTGCAAGAGTCCGTATTTCAGAGCGAGCTCCTGATGTAGGATTTTGGCTGCTTGGTTGTGTCTGTGCAAGTACTCAGTGTTAGCAAGAGCCGAACAACCGGAAACAACATGCCTAAGTGACTCTCCGGGACGGCCACATGCTCGACAGATGTCTGTGGTACCGTCCTTTAGGATGTATTTCCGATAGTTCCGCGTCTTGATAACCTGGTCCTGTATTGCACAGACAAAACCTTCGGTTTCCCCAAAGAGGTCCCCGAACGCAGCCAATGCAGGGAGGCTTTACCGTCCACGAAAGGTTCGTGAAGTAAAACCTCCCGTGCAGCTCCTTCTCTTTCCATACGGACTCCCGATCAGAGGTGCTAAGTACCTCCGGGTTCGCCAATCCTGTGAGGCCAACGATAAGGGAGTCAGTCCTTTATCACTAGTGACCACCTCTCCCCGAATACTATCATCATCATCGTCAAAAAATAGTTTCTGAGGTTGCATACCTCGCGGTTGTGCATGGTTTTGGCACTCAAGAGGCCTCGACCACCACACTTCCGCGGGATATACAATCTCATAACCGACGATCTCGGATGATGCATTCGATGAGAGGTCATCGTCGTGCGGACTCGTCTGTCGCCAAACGTGTACATCAGTACAGGCATGACCCAGGAGTTAATGGCTCGGATCTTATTAACGCCTGACAAGTAGCTATTAAGCACACTTTTCAAGCTTTCATAAAACTCCTCGCAAACACCCTGTTTCACGTCTGCCACCTTCACACCGATGGTTTGTTGACATGCCCAGATACCGGTATGTTTCAGCCTCGGAGAGTGCCCTCAAATGATTGGTGCCGACATCGACACCATCAGAGTGCACGACATGCCCCCTTCTCGACATGAATGACCGCACACTTATCGTCCCCGAGCTCCATCTTGACGGAACCACTGAAATCGTTAGTGATCGTCAGTAGCTCCGCCAATCTGTCAGCCGTGGGGCGTAAAGCTTCAGGCCATCCATGTAAAGGAGATGAGGCAAGCGTGTTCCGCCTCTCCGAAACTGAAAGCCTGTCCCCATTCTCCAAGAGTGTACTTAGAGGATTCAGGGCCAAGCAAAACCAAACTGGACTCAGGCAATCGCCCTGGAAATCCCTCGCCTTATATCAATTTGGTCATCCGCGTCCGTCATCCGCTGACCGTCTAAACTCAGGATCGTTCTCCAGCACCCCCATACACTGCCCGAGGAAGTGTCGAACTGTACTTTCAATTTTGCACAGCTCGAGGACCCCTCATGAGCCATGATGTAGTACCGAATCGAACGCCTTCCTGTAGTCTATCCAGCCAGTGGAGAAGTTCCGACGGTTACGTTTGACCAGTTGGCCTACGACCGCATCGATGAGGAGTAGCTCCTTGCTACCGCGACTACCGCCCCTACATCCGTTCTGAGCTCCAGATATCACATTGTTGTCAACAATGTGTTGAGAAATCTTGGATTATTATTATTATTATTTTGGCATGACTTTTAGTTCCTCGCCTCTCCCATGGCCGAAAAAGAAAATATAAATTTTAAATGGGAGAGGCGGTACTCCCCGACAAAAGCACAGTCGGTCGGGGTCAGGGAGTCAGGTTCAAGAACCGACGGACGATCCGAGCCGTATCGAGCACCAGCACCGCTTCTGCATTTGTGCTGGAACCGAATCGCCACAGAAATCCAACCGCCTCAAGTTGGTCGCGAGGCTGGTTGGAATTAACCCGTTCGCGGACAAAACAATTGGGATTATTTCTGTCGAAGTCACACCGCACATGTCGGCGATCTCGTGAGCCAGATCGAGATATTTCCGACGCTTCTCGGTGTTGGCTTTCACGAGACCCTCGTCATGAGGGATAGTGACATCCACTAGAAATACCCTCGACTGCGACCGATCCCATACCACGATATCAGGCTTATTCGCTAGAATAGTCCTGTCCGTGATAACGGATCGGTCCCAATAGATTTTGGCACGGTCGTTTTCTAGGATTGGCTCCGGCAGATACTTGTAATACGGCAGCCTCTGTTGCAAGAGTCCGTATTTCAGAGCGAGCTCCTGATGCAAGATTTTGGCTGCTTGGTTGTATCTGTGCAAGTACTCAGTGTTAGCAAGAGCCGAACAACCGGAAATAACATGCCTAAGTGACTCTCCGGGACGGCCACATGCTCGACAGATGTCTGTGGTACCGTCCTTAGGATGTATCTCCGATAGTTCCGCGTCTTGATAACCTGGTCTTGTATTGCACAGACAAAACCTTCGGTTTTCCCAAAGAGGTCCCCGAAACGCAGCCAATGCAGGGAGGCTTTACGGTACTGTTATTATTATTATTATTATAAACATCTTAATACGGATAAGGCACAAGGGCGAGATGGTTATTTTTATAACACAATAGTGGTTTAACTGTCTGATAATACTGGTCACCGATGGACCATTAAAATTCAAATTTATTTATTGCAAGTCACATTGTGGTATTAGGTGGTAATGAGTTAATTAGTTACAAATGTGACACTAAGGTACTCGTTTGTTTTAAAAAGTAATTGTATAAATTTTACTTACTGCAAGGTGTATTCGACAACATATTTATACTTATTTCCCTTAAATGTTTTGTGTGATCCCAAAATGTATGTTAATCAACGTCAATATTACCGACTTTCAGGATCATAAACCACCATGAACATAACCAAAGTCCAACTTCCTCTATAATCTAGAGCATTCATCTGTAAAATTGTAATAAACATAATTATTATATTACTGGCCATCTAGCTAGTGCATGTAACAAATATAAATTTTCTCACATTCTCACCAAAATCTTGAAAACAAAGGTTAATTGCGCATAACAAGTATAGAAATGTTACCGCTACCAAATTCAGTACCTAAAACAAACAAAAACTCTTGTACTTCAAAAAGCTAAAATGATGCTCATAAGCCGTTTGTTTTTAGAGCTGTATGATTTATGACATACTAGCTGGTACCCGCGACTTTGTCTGCGTCCTTTTAATTTTAATATAAGTTTGACAAAAATATTGGCTTCGTAGTTCCCGTTCCGAAACTCCTGGACATCGTTGATGTTTTGCTAGAGAAAGACGTAATCACAATCAACGTAAAGTGTGAATGTGACGGAACTATGGTGATGGCCATTTTAAATTGATCTCTTGAATTGCAATTTAATTATGATTTTATGCTTAGTGATGGAATGTAATACCGTCTTTTTGGTAGTTGTATTTTGTGGTTAATTTCCCACACCACTTAATAAACATGTAGGCATTTCAAAGCAATAGAAATAAATAAAACAGTATGTATAAATATTTTTGGTCCACAGTCAGAACAGTGCGAAGTTGAAATTTTACACGTCAACTCAATTTGTCGGGCATGTTGCGGATATTGAATGTCCAAAAGCGGAATCTATAGGGGGTTACCTTATATTAGGCTTACTTATAATTGCCAACTAGGAAATATCCACGGGTGAGCGGACTCGCACTTGGACATATTAATAAACACACAAACATCTAACCAAGCATCTGTGTTCTTTGTGCGTCTTAATTTAAATACAACAATATTGTTTAAATTAAATTACTTATTTGAATTTTACTTCTTGGAAAGTGATAATAATATTATATAAAAACGTTGGCAAT
Source organism: Bedellia somnulentella (assembly GCA_963576735.1). Lineage (NCBI taxonomy): Eukaryota > Metazoa > Arthropoda > Insecta > Lepidoptera > Bedelliidae > Bedellia > Bedellia somnulentella. The sequence continues at coordinate 9,311,112 of OY755171.1, forward strand.
CAAAACCTAATAAAGTCATAGTTTGAAAGAGAGTACTTTACACACAGGTGGACATTGATGTCATAATAGTTCAAACCTGTGGCATGAACAGTCTTGCTCTATTCCAGAGTAAATTCTTAATTATTTATAATTTAGGATAAATATTCGTTTCACCAGCCTTTCAACCGCTAGATCTAAAGATTTGCAATCTGCGACTTCATTTGTATTATCATTAAAATTACTACGAAACTATTCAAATAAAAATCAAATTATGACATTACAATTTTTAGGCGTTTTTTCCGGTATTCTGAGTTCAATCAGGCGTGAATCTTTTATAGCACAATGTTTTCCGGGGATAAAAAGTATTCTATGTGATAATTTTGGTCGTTATCTAGCATTTTTACTAAATTTCATACGTATACATTCTGTAATTGAGAAGCCTTTTGTTATTGGATTGAATCAGGCGTTACTTTGCGGAAATCTACTGCAATACTAATATTAATAAAATTTCTTCGCTTAATTACGCTAAATACCAGCAGTCTTCATGCAACATGTACTGCGCACCGTCCACCCTCCCACTTACAAGAAATCGAAAGCAGACAATGCACCACACACACACCCGCAAGCGAAAACCTCAGCAAATATGCGACGCGTTTCGACTCAACACGAGTCATTGTCGAGCAGTAGACAGTTCGGCAGCTGACCATCGAGTGCCGGTCATATG